>VNJS01000577.1:0-99574 GCA_008042575.1 Drosophila watanabei
CACTAAATATTTGCCAATTATTTTGACACATATTTTCCAAAATTATGTACAAGTTTGTCAAAAACATCTACTAGCAGCATTTAAAATTTATTTAGAATTTTTTAAATCCAGCTAATAAACTACTAGTCCCATAGTTGAAACCCCCCTAGACTAGACTTTTTACATATTTATAAATATAAACAATGAATAATTCTCAATTACTTTGACACATATTTTTTAAGACTGTGCACGAGTTCCTAAGTTTCATAGGAATTTAAATTAAACAAGTAGCTAAGTAGCAATATTTCTTAAAACTTCCTAAGCTAAACTTCCTAAAAAATATTGCGTGAAGACTCTTAAGACTTTAAACATATTTCTAAATAATATCACTAAATATTTGCCAATTATTTTGACACATATTTTCCAAAATTATGTACAAGTTTGTCAAAAACATCTACTAGCAGCATTTAAAATTTATTTAGAATTTTTTAAATCCAGCTAATAAACTACTAGTCCCATAGTTGAAACCCCCCTAGACTAGACTTTTTACATATTTATAAATATAAACAATGAATAATTCTCAATTACTTTGACACATATTTTTTAAGACTGTGCACGAGTTCCTAAGTTTCATAGGAATTTAAATTAAACAAGTAGCTAAGTAGCAATATTTCTTAAAACTTCCTAAGCTAAACTTCCTAAAAAATATTGCGTGAAGACTCTTAAGACTTTAAACATATTTCTAAATAATATCACTAAATATTTGCCAATTATTTTGACACATATTTTCCAAAATTATGTACAAGTTTGTCAAAAACATCTACTAGCAGCATTTAAAATTTATTTAGAATTTTTTAAATCCAGCTAATAAACTACTAGTCCCATAGTTGAAACCCCCCTAGACTAGACTTTTTACATATTTATAAATATAAACAATGAATAATTCTCAATTACTTTGACACATATTTTTTAAGACTGTGCACGAGTTCCTAAGTTTCATAGGAATTTAAATTAAACAAGTAGCTAAGTAGCAATATTTCTTAAAACTTCCTAAGCTAAACTTCCTAAAAAATATTGCGTGAAGACTCTTAAGACTTTAAACATATTTCTAAATAATATCACTAAATATTTGCCAATTATTTTGACACATATTTTCCAAAATTATGTACAAGTTTGTCAAAAACATCTACTAGCAGCATTTAAAATTTATTTAGAATTTTTTAAATCCAGCTAATAAACTACTTGTCCCATAGTTGAAACCCCCCTAGACTAGACTTTTTACATATTTATAAATATAAACAATAAATAATTCTCATTTATTTTGACCCTCTTTTTTAAATATGCTCAAGTTCTTGGTTTTTTTAAGAATTTAAATGAAATAAGTAGTTAAGTAGCAATATTTCTTAAAACTTTCTAAACTAAACTTCCTAAAAAATATTGCGTAAAGATTGTTCCAAATTATAACAGAAATTATTTCTCAAATATTTTGGCACATATTTTTTTTTCAAAACTATTTACAAATTCTTCAAAAAAGTCTACTAGTAGCATTTAAAAATGAATAGGAAAGTTTTAAGTCCAGCTAATAAATCTAATCCCATAGTTAAAACCCCCCTAGACTAGCTGTTCACATATTTCTGAATTTTTTCAAAATATTTTTACACTTATTTTTCAAAATTATGTACAAGTTCTTCTAAAACCTCTTTAACCAGCACTTAAAAGCTAATAAGAAACTTTAAACTCCAGCTAATAGACTCCTAAAACCCCTCGTAAAACCCCCCTAGAAAAACTCCAAAGTTGTGCCGCTGCTCACAACTGACCAGGGACAACAACTGGGGCGTCCATCCAATCCCCTCCACTCTTCCCGATACTGCCAATGCGAGTGGCTCTCCACAAATGCAGCTTTTGTACTACTCGTATCTGGCGGATACATTTCAAAGCAATGCCAACTGGCCTGCGTTTATCGCTTGGTAGCCCCGCAGACAAAGAGACCCACGGACAGGCACAGATACAACCAGAGGAGCTCCAGCTCCAGCTCCAAGCCAAAGCCAAAGCCGAGAGCAGAAACAAACAGAGAAAACAGAGGAAACCGGGTGAGGAGCCGTGTGTGTGCGAAATTTATGGGCATCAACGTTGATTTTGAAGCGGGATCCCAGTCGCAGTCCGAGTTCGAGTTCGAGTCCAAATCCCAAAAAAAACCTGGGCTCCGGGTCCGGACTAGCTGCCAGTGGCTGGCTTGGCATTTGTAATGCCTAAATGCTTTGGCGAATTGATTTTTGGTGTAAACGATGTGCAATTTTAATGGATTGTGCTGCCAGATAAGCCGAAAGGAGGTGGTCTCTCCTCCTGGATTGGCCTGGTTCCCCCCAGCTTGGATCCGTGGCTGTGTCGTGTGTCGTTTAATTGAATTTGTTTTGATTAGTGAGTGTGTGTAAAATGCGGCTTTAAGTCGTTTCTCCCGCATGGAATTTTAAACTCCACTCACAGAAAACAGTGAAATGAAAACATGGAGGGCCTTGAGGCATTCGAGGCGAGTTACCCCGCAAAATTGACATTGTTCATAGTCATAACATGACGGAAAAATGTCAATTTAAATATTTGCAAATATTTTAACAGGGCATGCCCCAGCAGCGCTAATTTCGCATGTGCGAAATAAAAATTGTGCACATTTTTTTGGGAGCCCAGAACAAAAAAAAATACAGTAAAAAGACAAGAGAGCCCGAAAAAGGTGCAACAACTTTTTTAATTAATTAAGGGAAATGATAAGGACAACGCTGCGGGCCCAACGAAAATATTATGCAAAAATTTTGTGAAAAGAGTATTTTTTGCGAGTCGAGAGAGTATGTCAAAAATGTTTGCCCTGGAAAAAGGTTAACACGACAGAAGGGGTTGTGTCAAAAAATGCAGTTAACTGAAAATATTTTAAGGAATTTTGTTGCCTTTTTTTAGGGAATATAAATATATAAAGTTATTTATTTTATTATTAGAAATGAGATGATGTTGTGTAGCTGAATTTGTATTTAGGAATTTGAGGCAATAAATTCGTATGCTTACTGTTAATGAATTTGTGGAATATTATTATAAAGTAGGTATAAAAAAATACTTACAATATTGAGAATATATTTTAGAATATTTTAAACTCTTATAAAATCAAACCACAAAAAAATATATCATGAAAGAAATAATTATTATAATATTTCCTAAAAGTAGAGTAACCTTTTAGCTCTCCTTTCGCTTTCTAAAAATATTTCTAACTACAATCAACTCAAAATTTGCTTTAAGAAAATTCCCTCAGCAATTTTCCATTGAAATTTCAAAGGATCTCTCTCCCCGAGGAAACTAAAATTGCCAACTCCAATTCAGAAGTCAATTAGACAGTGAGAAAGCAAACACATAACTGCCATAGAGCCCCCTTGGGGGTCAATTCGAAATCTCAAATTGAATGACAGCCCCAAACCGTAGCCGGCAGTGCAGTTAACTTGTTGATTTTCCGGCCAGCAAAAAGGGGAACCCCCCAAGAGGGGGAGAGACTTAAGTCCCGAACCGGAAATCTCTTGCAGAATTTCAATTGTTTATGCGTAAAAGTCAATTTGTGTGTGTGCCGAAATTCGAGTCGCTGGCAATTTGTGTGCTGTGTGTGTATGCATTTCAATTAGAATAAGATTGACAGCCAGGCTTGAAGGACGGGACAATGCCGGTGGGTTTGGACCTGAACAATGGGGATAATATCCCTTGCAGTTGCACTTCCACTTGCACTTGCACCGAGCGATAAGGTTATGCACTTGGCTTGTGGTTTTTCGAATCTAATTGAATTTAATTGACTCGGTTTTCGGTTCGGGGGAGTCTGTGTGTGTGGGAGGGGAAGCTTTCCAAATGGGGGAATTATATATGTAGTAGAGCCCCCTTAAAGTTGGACTTTAGTCGTGGCAAAATGTGTTGCATGTTGGGCCTCGGTAGCAGTAGTGAAAAATTGCAGCTGTCAGCGTTGGCCAGAAAAATGATTTGTTGATTTTGTGCTTTTGTGGTTGGTTTGGAGGAGCTGCTCGCTCGTGGGGTTGCATAAATCATAAAACGCTTTACATATTGCATACATATTGGATGCATTTTTCGTGTATGCTGCAATTAAACTTAATATAAATGTCTAGTAATTATTGTGTCGGCTTCAAACTTATAATTCACTCAACAAGCCTGCCGAAAACGTATCTAATTTAATAATCTTGCCACTATTTTTTTCCAGATCCCGAGAAGGAGGAACAGCCCTAAGTACCAAGGCTCTTTGCTATAATTTTACGCATTACGATTTATGAATTGTTTATGTATGCAACCCATTAATGAGATTAAAATAAACTGAAAAACTAATTAGATTAAGCTTAAAATGCAGAGTGTACTTATTAAATCTTTAATCGGGTTTAGTGAAATATTATGTGCAGCCTTCGTGTTCAGCTTTCATCAGAGCTTGCATTAATTTTAATTATACTTTTTCAGGAACTATAACACTAATAAAAGTTAATATCCCTTTTGCAATCAAAGCTATTAGCCCGGCAGAAAACCAAACGAAATACAATAGCATCTAATATTTGCCGAAAAATGCCAAAACAAAACGGATTCTCTGCCATATAAAATCACAATAAAACAAAACAATGCGCCAGGACACGGGCCAAAAGGATCCTGAACGCCAGAGCCAACTATTGTGCACATGTAATGTTAACCTCGGGGTGTGAGGGTGTCAAAAGAGGGGGGTTTGTATTCCAGAACTGAAAGCTTTCTTTGTGAGTGTGTTTACATGGTGATTTTTTGCCGGCACGCGATATCCTTTTCGCCCCCCCGAATGTTTACCCTGCCCTGCATTTTATTCCCATCTCTGTCTGTTTGCTCCTTTCGGGCTGTCTGTCATGTATGTAAGGGAGGGGGGGAAACTATGAAACGTCCTGGCGGCAAACATTCAACTATTGTTTGCACTATCGTTGGTCCTTGCCAGCTTTTACACACATAATTGTTGGCGCTGCTTTGTCCTTTGGACAAAAGGGAGCAACACCAAGGAACAGCAGCAATAATAACAACATTTGTCGTTGGGTATTTATATGGATTTATGACCGAAACGCTGATGGAAGAAAGTTAATTAGGGGGACGACGGTGAGTGTGTTTGGGAAGATAAAGAAAATTCTAAGGGAAGTTGTGGGAAATCTTCTGAAAATTTGTATCAACTTTAAAAAATAAAAATATATCTAAACAATAATATTGAAGCAATATGTTTATATATTGTAATTTACATGCTAAAATTTATTACAAATTCTGTTAAAAATGATCTACAGGTGAGTGGGTTTGAAAGATAAAGAAATTTCCAACAGAGCTTGTGGGAAATCTTCTGCAAAGTCTGTAACTTCTTTCAAACATAAAAATATAGCTAAGCAATAATATTTAATCAATTACTTTTATATAATAAAACTTCTATATTATCATTTATTACAAATTTAAGAATTAACTATAGGTGAGTGTGTTTGGAAGATAAAAAACTTTCCAAGAAAACTTGTAGGAAATCTTCTGCCAAGTTTGTAGCAACTTTAAAACATAAAAGTATATTTTATATATTATGTTCATAAATAATAAATTATAATTTATTTCAAGTTCTTTTTAAAATAAAATATAACTTGATAGTCAAAGAAATTGCCAACAAAACTTGTAGGAAATCTTTTGAAAAGTTTCTAAAATATTTCAAAAAAAATCTATATAATTATATCTATGTAATTATGTTAATATATTATAATTTACTACAATTTCTGTTTAAAATTAACTATAGGTGAGTGTTTGAAAGATAAAGAAATTTCCAAGAGAACTTGTAGGAAATCTACTGCAGATTCCTTACAATCCTTGAAGAAAAAATTACTTCAAGAAAGCTAAGCAAGAAAGTGTTAATATATTATAGTATATTATTAGACCTTTTTTTATTATCTATGAATTATTAACAAATTGTATTTAAAACTCTATTTTAAAATTGAAAACCATTCTTTTTAATAAATATATATTTAGAGGTATTTTTTGTATTTTTCGACCGTTCAAAAATATTAAAATATTATTTTTAACTAGATCTACTACTAGAAACTACTGTGTAAAAACATGAATATCTAAATTTAACTTCATTTTAAATTCTATAAATATATTTTCCAAGTTCTAGAGACACCTGAAGGCCTTCGGAACTGCAGGAGGTGCCTCTTGTCCGCTGTCCGTTGTCCGTTGTCCTCTGTCCGCTCTCCTCTGTCCGCTTCATGTCTTCATTGTTGGTTGCAAACAACAGCGGCAAACACTGGCAACAGAAACTGAAACTGAAACTGAAACAGAAAGAGAACCACCGGCGGCTGTAATTTATGCACGCACATGCAGCTGGCTGCATTTTTTGCAAGGCCTCTCCTCGGCGCCGTTACGTTACGTTGTGTTGCATGTTGCCGCCTTTTTGGGGCGTTTTTCGCCACAAAAATGTTGCAGGTGCAACAAACAGCAGCACGTGGCATGTGCAACAATGATGTCAAACAAAATATGCAGTTGCAGATCTAACATGGAAGGAGAGCGGGGAATGCCACACCATGCCCCGTTGCCCAAACAGATACATTTCGGACTTGATTGGGTTGTCACCACCAAGTTGTTGCCGCGCTGGAAAATTTTTTGTAAATGCATTGGTGCCTTTTTTTTGACTCAAGAATCCTGAGAATATGTTTGGGTTGATAAGCATTTTTAACAAACAGAAAATTTACTTAAAGGAACCGGTAAAAAGCGGTAAAATATGTATTTTTTAAGTTAGTGTAATAAGTTGCATTATAATACTTATGTTATAAAATATATTATAAATATTATAATGCAACTCATTACCTCATGTTTTTTTTAAATAAATAAAGGTAATTAAATTAGCTGTAATTTGTACTTTAACTAAGATTTCAAAGGTAATAAATAAAAAGAAATATTAAAGATATTATAAGGTAGAATAGAATTATTAAAATTAATCATTTAAAAAGAAAATGTAAAAAGACATTTCGACTCTACTTAAGTAACCTACAAGATCATCCCCTAGGAATTAGGTATTGCCTATTTTAGGGTGTCTTTGCATCTCCTACCTTTCACCCTATAATTCCCAACTACTTCTAGCTCAAAACGAGTAGAGAGGGCCTTAGCTGAGGTTTGGAAGTTACTCTGGTTTCTATTCAATTGTCGAATAAATCTTTCGCCTTTTACTAAAGATTTCCGTGGATAGGAACACTCTAATGAGTCTAAAATAATTTTTGGTTAGTGCCCTAAGGAATATTCCTAGGGGCCATAAATTATAAATATGAAATTGAGGTTTTACTATTAAAAAGTAAATAAATATTAGAGAAGAAATAATAAAGAATGTTTAAGAATAAGAATAACTTTTTGTTCATTTATTTAGAATATGTTTAAATCACTATCAATGATTGCAAAAAATATTGTATAATATCGATTAAGTTGATTAACTTAAGTCCTAACCCAGTTAAAGGATTCTTTATTGATTACTGAAACTATCATAATGATAATATCATCATTAAAATAATATTTCTAATTTGTATAGTGTCTTACTAATACTACAAAATTTACAAACTTTAATATTAATAATTTCTACTTTTCCAATCCCCTTTCATATAGGTTTAGGTTAGTTACTCCCCAACTTATTCCCTCCAGTTAAATATTTCCACATTACCTGCAATCGTCTAATATTGACTTGGCCCAAACCGCTCAGCCATTTAGCCGGGCTTTAACAAATAGCCCAAAGGACAATCGGGGGGCCCGGCCGTCGAGTTACGACAAAAACACATGAATAATGCAGCACATTTACCGCCACTGACCACGCCCACTCATCAATCGCCGCCCCCCACCGAACCAAAGCCTAAGCATCGAAATTAGCGCAAACAACAATTAAAAATGCTTGAATGCATTTAATTATTTTGTTGATTGTTAGTACAAATATCCATCTGGAAAAACTAATCAAAAATGCAATAGAAAAATACATTTTGCGCAAATTAATTAAAATTATCGAAGCGAATGGACAAATCAACAATAAAATCTAAAAAAAAACTGAAATAACAAATGGCAAAGCCAAAGCAACTAATTAATAAGTTGATTAATAAACAATTAGATGCCAAAGTTGGGTGGGAATATATATATAGTTAGCAAATCGATGGAAATTTATGAGCTGGTAATTGACGCCCACAAATACACACACGAAAATCTACAGAAAAAAAGGAAACTAGAGACACGACTATAAAGTACCCAGTTTTAGGTAATAAATACCAAGTACCCTAGTAAAATGTAAAATTTGTATATAATTTACTTAATCTTAAAATTTCGTAGATAATATTTATAACAAATTAAGCCCCTTATATAAAATTGAATTTAAAAATACTTATATTATAGTTCCACATCTAAAACAACATCCTTTTAAATATTTTTTACCCCAAAGAAGCCACCACAAATTTGGATATCATTTCGGCATCTTCCATTACCGCAAATAATCATAATAAATGACAAACAAAATGCTGAAATTATGTTTTTTAATAATTACTACTTTAACAGCTTGAAAACTTATTTTTCATTACTATTTTTTTATTTAATTTTTCAAGAATGTTTGGTAATTTTTTTTGCATAAAAAATAATGTGGCATACCCTATTTTTTTCTATAAAAACCAAGCACTAAAAACGAGCCCATAACTCAGCAATCTGGCCAAGTGGCGACTGTTGTAAATCAAGTGAGCCCCGGCCAGGCAACTTGTTTGCTCTTTTGGCATGCAAACTTGCCCCAGCTGGAGTTGAAAAGTCTGGAGGAAAAATCCAACAACACCAGAAAGAAAAAAAATACAGCACAGACCTCCCGCCCACTCTTTAGATCCCCGGCTAGATACCCGAAAATTTTTACTTCTCCTCCGGACGACGAGTGCCTAGCACAAAAGTGGGTGGAGCACCTTGGATATCCCGGTGGCAGCCACTGCACTTGGCTTCTGCAGTTGCAAATTTCTTACTCCCGGCCTCTGTGTGTGCCTTGGACACGCCCACAGTATTTCCCAGCCTCCTGCTGCTGCTGTTGCCCTCGGGTTACACACACTCTTGGCTACACACATATATATATTTATATATATATAGAAGCAGTGGCTGATTGTTCAGATAAGTGGGCCCACGACTATGCCTTCGGTTTGGATTACAATACGTATATTGGCCAAAGTACGAGTATCAAGCGCAAATATGTTAATTGCCGCCGTGCCAAAACAGAAGCCGAAAAAGACTCGCCTCGGCGTGGGTTCTTTCTCTCTTTTTTTGGGGGGGGAGGGGGGGAGCAGCGGTATCTGATTGTCAGAGTTCAAATTGAAATTAAAATAAATGTTCCAGAAGCGTTAATTGCTTCATTAACAAACAAATTACCATACAGATGGAGGCATTATGCAGTTGAATTTTGGGGAGTTTTGGGCAGTAATTATTTGGTACTTGAGATATTGCTTACCAGAAGCAAGAGAAGATTCTTTTGTATCTGTAAAAGTATGTATCTTATCCTTGATATATTATAATAGTCTATTACTTATAAAACTAATTGAGAATAATTATATTAAGTTATTGTCAATTTCTGAATATAATGTAATATATAAATAGGAATTAATTTGAAATAAATTTCCAAACTAATAATTCCACAATTTTAAATTACAAATGGAATTTTCTCTGTAATTATTTCCATTATGTTCCTACAAATACTCTCTATTGCATAGGAAAATTGTTTAAATATTTAATATATACCATAAAATAATTGTTTAAAATTTAAGAAGAAGAATTTTTATTATTAATAATTAAGTTAAAGAAAGAGATAATCAACTAATTCAAAAGTTTAATTATTTTAAAATAAAGTCCCCCCAAATTTCTTTCTTGGAATTCCACGATTTTATTCAAATTGATATAAATTTAAAACCACAAAAATTATTAAAACATTTACATGCCAAAAAATAATTGTTAAAAATTTTATTATTCTACAAAAAATGTTTACTATAATTGAGTTGATAAAACAAATAATTATCTAGATCCATAATGTAATTATTTTAATTTAATTATTTTACTTTTTTTTATTTAAGAACTCTCCAAATTCCTTTCTTCGAATTCCACAAATGTCTTCAAATTAAAATTAATTTAAAGACACAAAAATTATATAAATATTGTGTACATGCCAAAAAATAATTGTTAAAAATGTAGTTAACGAACCTAAATGTTTACTATAATTGAGTTAAAGAAAGAAATAATTAACTGAATCCAAACTCTAATTATTTTAAAAAGAATTCCCCGAAATTCCTTTCCTGAAATTCTGCGAAATTCTTCAAATTGAAATTAATTTAAACACACAAAAAAAGCGTTAATTGAACAGCATTAGAGGAAACATTTGATTGCTTAATTTACATGAAAATTAACTAAAACAGACGCTGGATGAGAAGGCAAAATCACAGAGAATTGGGGAAAACTGTAGGCCAGAGAAGAAAAACCGTCGGAAAATACCAAACTAGAATCAAAAATAATGGTGTCAGGGAACAGGAGTCGTCATTCCCGGCCATGGGGTTCATAAAGACGCAGACCATTAAGACGTTTTAATTCTTGATTTTGCACCCTCGTCGTTCTCTTTTATTTTTTTGAGGGAGCAGTGTCCAAGGACTCCCTTGAATTCCGTCTTGGCTCATGACCCACAAGGACCGTCACTCCGTCTGTTGTCCTTTTATTTTTAATTTCGTCTGAGCGCGTCTTTTTTATGCCGTCGAGGCTCATTAGATTTGCAAAATGTTGGTCGTTAATGTTATTAGGTTCTTGGTCTCTGACCCCCAGCGAGAGCGTCCAAATTGCAATTGGATTAATAAATGCCATTAGGCATTGCAAGTGTTTTATTTTTATTTCCATTTTCTTTTTTTTTTTTAAGGATAATTTGTATTTATGCTGTCATTTTATGCCACATTTGAGTCAAGTTATGGAGAGCAGGCACAAAGTGAATTATTAAGGATGGAAATAATAAAATTGACACTTGGATAAAGAGAAATTTGTGGGAAAAAGGAAGGGAAGTGTTTACTTAAATATTCTTTCTTAAAAATTCAAAGCTTAAAGAGATCTGAATTAATAAAGAAAGTTTATACTTTAAAGTCTTTTTAAAAACAGAAATTTAAGAAGCTTCCATTCCCCATTTTTCCTGATGGATAATTTATATTTATTTTGTCATTTTAGTGACAAACATGCGTTACCCATGAAAAAGGAAACGGAAATGTGACAAAAGTCAACAATAGCTCAGTTATTTTGACATTTCCCGGTGGTGACTTTTTTTTTGGTGGGTGTGTCCCCGACACTTGGCAAACAAATTTTCCAACAGCAATTAGACCGCCGCGTTTCCTTTTTTTTTATTATTTTAATATAAATGAAGTGAAATTAAAAGGCAACTGTGTGTTGACAAAGGCAGCGGCAGCAGCAGGAGTCACATGTGGTCAGCGCCAGAAAAATCATCATCAAAGCAGTCGCACGTGTCTGGGCGTTATACCGGAGACCCGAGTCCTGCCGCAAATGCTTTTGACACCTTTCAGCCACCTCAGAGGGAGAGAGAGAGAGTCCTTGTGTGTGTGAAAAAAGTCCTGAACAAAAGGTCACCACTGACCAGTGTCCTCACACACACACACACATAACCTTTGGCCTGACAGCAGCAACGCCCCGAGTTAATAATAATCAAAAATCCCAAAAATCCCTGGCCAGCTTGCTAATGAGAAAATTCATCAGGAGGCTCAGTGAACTCGAAATTTGAGAAATACGAGTAACATACGCCTGGGACTCATCTCAATAACTTCCAGGCGGACAGCTTTTGAGATACAGGACAGGTGTTTTTTGGTCAAAAAGAAGTGAGGTCATCTTTGGGTCAAGATGAAGGCATTGAACTTAGATAATAAGCTTTGAAAGATAAAGAAAGATTACTTTATAAATCAATAAATCTCAGAATAAAATTACTACTAAATTTATGAATGAATTATAAACTTAAACTCAGATCTTTAACACCTCAAACCTTTAACTTCATCCTTTGACTTTCCCCCTTAAATACAATTATATTTAACTAGCTGACTTGGCTTATTCCATTAGTAAAGTCAATTATTTACCAATTTCCACTCAACACACACTCATTTAATTCAGGCACATATCAATTTGTAACCAAATCTAAGGATTTCCACAGGGATTACGTCTGGAAATTCCGCCGTCACACTCCCCTAAATTGAATTCTTTTCGGCAAATGAAACTAAACGAATTAAAACTGTGTCTCCCCGAAAATATATATATATCTACATATATATAAGCCCCCAAAGGAGGTAGGAAAAAATAATTAAATGATAAACTAATCTACACCCAAGCCTTTAATAAGCCAGCGCCAAAGAGGCGAAAAGGAGCAAACTGAAGGAGTTGGAGACATTGGGGGTCTATATGGGGAAAAAGTGGGTGGAAAAAGGAGGTAGTGCCAGATAGGACATCACCCTGGCTGGCTGTCCTTGCCTGTGCAAATAATTATTATTTTTCGAAACTATAAATCTGCTTACAAAATATTTTCGTGCATTTTTCAAGCGAGAGCCACCCACAGCGAAAGGAGGTTCATGGTTCTCTCTCTCGAAGGAGGATATTGGTGGCGGAACAGCAGACTGCGCCAGCCTCGGCAATGATATACAGTTTTCAATTAAAAATTATAGTCTAATGAAATTTTCCAGCATCGCCAGCAGGAGAGTTTTCTCGGCTTTTTATTTATTTTTTTGGTTATGGCGGAAAGGGGAACCCAGTTAATTGCCATTCCCGGCACAACTTTCTGTGGGTATGATGATGATGATGATGAAAACCTTTTAAAGGTTTATAGAAAGGGTTTTGCCAATCAGTTTTCATATATTTTCCTACCGAAACTAGTTGGAAAACATTTTGTCCTTTGATTTATGCTATTTACTTTTTATCAAGCTGCCGTCTGCACTGGCTCCGAAAAATAATTACAAAGCCCAACGAACGACCTCTTCTTCTCCTTTCTGGCTACATTTTTCGATCAAATTTCTTAGTTTACAAAAACTACAAGCCACACACACACGGGCACACACACACACACCCCTCTGACCACAAAATATTTTGGTATGAAAAATGTCCAAATTGCAAACCGAAAAATGTCCTTTAAAATTGTGGGTACAACATGGGGGTTCTTCCAGCCTTTTGTTTGCTTTCTAATAGTTGAGGACGATGAGCACCTGTCCCATAGCCGGAACGGAATCCTGTCCCTTGCAGTTACCCCTCTCCCTGCTCTCAGGTGTAATCCGAAACATTGTTGGTTTTAGTTTTGGTTCCTTTTTTTCGTTCTCTAGTTTATAGTTTGAGTAATTTGCTTTTAAGCGGTTTTTAATATCAAAGTATTGCTGAAATATTTCCTGAAAAAAAAGTAACCAACCCTCCATAATACACAACAAAAACTTTTCATCCCGAAAATGCGTAGAAAATCTGTTTGAAATTGTTATGTCATTTTTATGCAAAATATTTTTGAAATAACAGAAAGCAAAAGCCGGACCTCGCGCCTTGTGAATGTCATAAAAACGAGGGGGGGAAATCGTAACATTTAAAAGCTGTTTCCAAGGACATAATGGAAAAAAATATATATAAAGGGAAAGAAAGTGAAGAAGTCATCAAAGTGTAACTCAAGACAGTTACCGAGACTAATTTCTGTCCTGTCCAGGATTTTCGTGGGCTCATTTTGCCATTCGTTTCACTTTTTTTTGTTTTGTTTTTCCACGCTGTTTTCCTTTTTTTTTCTCGAAATTTCTCTCACTCCAACAGTTCATTAGCCAGAATTTACAGTCACTTTTAGGAAATGCAACCGAAATGTTACACACAGAAATGTAGGCCCGAAAAAGGCAACTTTGCTTTCGAGGGATGCTCCAAACATCTGAGGTCCTTCCTCGGCCACAATTACCATGAATATTAAGCCACAATAAGAGCCAAAAGCTGCAAGCTGAACTCGCAATTGTTGGAGCCACAGATGTTTCGGTGTGGTTGTGGTTTCGGTTTTTCGGCTTTTCGGCCTCACCTTTGCCCAGGTAATTGAGGGAGGGTTTGCTTCTAAAATTTTACTTTTGGGTTTGGGGGAGTGGAGATACTGCCAAGAACCAAATGCATTTTTAATGAAATTTATGTAGGTTTGCATTAGTAATTGGAATGGGAATGGAAAATGGGTTTTCTCTGGTTTTCGTTTGGGGTTTGGGAGAACTATAATATTTTACTGGGATTTGTTAAAAACTTCGTTAAGTTCATACTTTAATTAAAACTAGATAAATCTATCTACAAAATTAAGGCCGATATAGAAGAAATAAACAAAATGCGACAAGGATTTCATTTTCATTGAAAATCCTAAAAAACCACTTTCCTTGAATTCATTTAAAATAAAAATCCCGATAACCCTCCATAACCACTCTTCATGAATTTATTTAAAATAAAAACCCCAATAAATTATCTTATCTAAGTTGAGAGAGAAACTCTGTTGAAACCGCTTGCTTCACGAAAAGATCTTTCTTCAGATCCCGTTCTCTCTTTCTTTTCAGTGAGTTCCTTTTCTCTCTTCTTCTTCCACGCTTTGCTTGCAATTTTCAGAAGCCGGAGCTTATTAGTAGCGAACGGGAGACTTTTGAATATTTTTCTCTGCAGTTGTCCGTCTTCTCTGCTTTCCTTTTTTAAGCTATACAATGCAATGTACAAAAATAAGAGCTTGTTAGTTTCAGTAGCAAACGAAAAAGTTTTCTTTGCTTACAAAGAATTAGAAAATAAACAAATAGGCTGTTTCAGTGATTGTATCTTCTAAGCTTTCGTAACTTTTTCTTCTAAAAAGAACCAAAAGAATAAACTACAATCTTCGCTTATATAACAATTCAAACATTAAAATAACATTTAATTCATCTCTTCTCTATACCTTTCCCACTCGTTTCGGGGCTAATCAAGTGGAGTCCCTGGAGAAATGCGCATTCATTTAAAATTTCCGAAATACCAACTTACCCTAACCGACCACTTCCTTTCCATTTTCTATTTTTTCGGCTGTTAAGGTGCATTACATACGCAGTCATAACTCAATTCCTGTTATTTTGTTGCCAGCTCCTGACTCCTGTCCATTTGCGATGATGGCTCACAGCCAAATTGAATTCAAATTCAATTTGAACTTTTCAATTTTGGACCCGCTGAGGGGAGGATAACAACGAGCACACACACACACATTTCGAATGCGTAAAATGTAATGAAAATTATGAGTTGAACCTGAGAGCCCGAGAAAAAAGAAGTGAAAGCCAAATGAAATTTCACAAACCAAATTGTTCATGCACTTTTGAGCAACACTTTCGGGCGTTAACAGAGCCAGCAGACAGACAGAGGCTCAGACAGTTGGCTAAATGAAATGAAACATACTCGTAAATTTAAATTGAAATTGAAATACGGCGAAACTTCAGACGTGAGAGACCTGTTTTGTGTTGCCATCCCGTTGTCCGTTGCCGCGGGCAGCGTTTTTGTTGCTGGGTGTGACATTTGACGCCCGCCAAGGGAAATTTTCTCCACTTTCCATCCGTAATTTTCCCACCCACCCAACGCATACAACCCACTATAGTTATGACAGTTACAACTTTAATCAGACAACGCCAAAGCTCCCTTCGAAAGGGAGAAAGCATATTCATAACCAGCGAAACTTTTACGAGGCACTTGGCCAGTTGATGAGGCCCTGGACATGCAGGATATCCAGGTACCTCCGCAGGATGAAACAGGTCCTGGATGTTCCACATTGTTGACCAAACATAAAAAAGGTATTCACCGGCAAGTGGATATTCAACTGGGATTGGTAACATGGCTTCGAATGAGAGTTATCCTTTGGGTAAACGTTTGCTTACTCGTACTTTACTTTAGTATTTATCTTGAATTATATTTAATCAATTTTTAAAAGTTAAATATACTTAAGTAAAATATTATCTATTATCCTAAATTTATATATTTTTTTATGCCAAAAAAAGAGTAAAATCCTCTTTGAAGTTACTAAGAACCCGAACATCAACTGCACCCATTGCACTTCCTTTTGCATTTAGTGCCCACAAAAGACAGCTTTTACACCCAGAATTCCATCTAAAATCCGAACCAAAACCAGACACAGTCCCGCCTGGCAGGCACAAACAATTATTATTTTACAAATTGATATTTATGAAGCAATTTACAAAATGTTTTTACGCCAAACGACTTTTTCACATCTCTCTCTCTGCAGTCCCTCGAGTCGTCGGGAGTCTGAGGCTTGCACAAACATTGCACAGATTGCAGTCCAGCAGGATCCTGATTTCGTCCTTTTGCCCTTAGGCCGTGCTGCATTGGCATTGCAGTCGGAGGGGCGGGGCAAAAAATGCCATGAATTTCATTGAGCCAGCGCAACAGCAACAGCAGAATGGCTGACTTTTCCCAAGCCATACACAAATGTTTATTAATTTTATTGAACAATTAATTAAATGCGGCCAAAATGTTTTGTCAGCGGCAATGCCAAACGACAGCTGCAAACGACGACGATGATGGCTCTTTTCGGCTCGCCACTTTTCGTTTGTTGCACTGCGCCTGCAAGTATGCAGCAGGATATTAAAATACCACAAAAACGTGACTCGGTAAGAGGAGGTTAAGGGCAATGCGAAAATGAACGTGCAAGGGTGTTCCGGAAATCAATTTCGGGAAATAATAATTATTTGTATTTTATTATATATAAAATTAAATAGCAAAAGACAAATAAAGGAGCAATTAATTAGATAGTATTTAGTAAAATATATTTAAAATATATTACATTATAAAGGATTTAAAAAAAAATTTACCCTTACAATTTTCATGAATTCGGATATTATTTTTAAAAGTTTGAAATTCAAGGAACATATAAAAAAAACTGGTAAGGAAAATAAGGAATTAAAATAGAATAATCACTAACCAAATTAATGGTTTTACTTTATACAAATTTACATAAGATTTTTGACACAAAACTAAAAGTTTTCCAGAAAGAAAAAACTCTAAAAAAAACACGTTTAGGTATAATTATAATTTTCACGGTTCCTTATAATATTCTTACATTCAAAAACCCCTTAAAAATATCTATAAAAACGTAAAACAATATCTCTAAAATGAAATGAAAATGAAATAAAACATATCTCACAAGAAATAAATAATAAAAACAATGCCCAGAGAAATCTCCCAGCGAAATCCCTTACAAAAAATGGAAAAATATTAAAAGCATATCCTTTAAAAAAAAATAATAAATACTAAACACAGAGAAATCTTCCAACGAAGTCCTTTACCAGAAGAATGGAAATTATTTTAACGAGTATCTTATTAAAAATAAATAATAAATACAAAGCACATTCAAATCTCCCATCGAAATCCTTTCCCAGAACACCCTACAAAAAAAATATAAATATGTGCATGATTTTATGAAGTGCAACAGCAGTTGCAACAACAATCAAAGGGCCGTTAGCACTCAATGCAAAACGTTGCAGTCACAAATTGTTTTTATTGATATGGAGCCCGCCCTGCCAGAAAATAAAGAAAATTGCCAAATGAAAATAGGCAAATGTGCAAAATGTGTGTTCCATTGTTTTCCACAAAAATATATGCAGATGTGTGTGGTACCCAGTCTCCACGCCACAGAAAAACAAATGCAGGCCATAACAGTTTTGTTATTTAATGGCAAATTTATTTGCATATTGTAACATTCGAAGTGGTGACACAGGAGGAAAACGAGGTTGGCACAAAGGGGGAGTGAGTGGAGGAAAAAGGGGTGGGAAATTGAAGGAGGCTGGCAAGCAAGCGATATGCACTTGACACTGAAGTGGACGCTACTACACACATGCGAAAAGCTATCGCAGGGTTTTTACATATTATTTCCAAGGGTTGATCGCCTTTCAAAAAAGGTTTTTTTCGGTTTTTTTGCTTGTGGTTTTTCGGTTTTTGCAAACACTCGCTCGCTTGGCTATTTAGCGGCGTGGCGCACTTAAGCAAATACAAATTTACATTTCGCTGCCATAAACACTTTTAAATTTGAATTTCATTCTTTTTTTGCTTCTTGTTTTTTTGTGCATGCAAATTGAAATTGATGCCAAGGTAAACAGTTTCAATGGAAAAAGCCAGACAACTGGGCGGAAAAGGTCAGCTCCGGTGCCATCTCCACTCGATGCACGGAAACAAAAATTTCGGAGAAAACCCTAAAAAATTATTTGTGAAATGTACAATAAAATATAAGCTTTTGAGAAGCTAAAAATCTGTTATATAAAGCAAGTTATAATCAGTTAATATATATATATTCAACATTTTAGTTATAAATCATATATATTTATATATAAAATATAAAATATAAGCTTATGAGTAGCTAGAAAATCTGTAATATAAGTCTGCAAGTTTAAATCAATTAATAAATATCCAACATTTTATTTATAAATTATATATATTTCAAGGGACTCTTTGCTACTTTCCTTCAGTGTAGATGAGCTTAGCCCTGTAAATATAAATATTTAAACTTTTAACCATAAATCCATAAATATAAAAAATATTAAAAATATAAAAAAGAGAACTAGACCGCGAGTCAGGAGAATTTTCTCAATTCCTTAATATTAAAATATCTTTTTGTCCTCCCAGTGTTTAGGATAAGCTTAAAAAAAGGAAGCTTAGCCTGACCAATTGCGTTGACATCTTCTGCTGTCCATTGGTGAAACGGAAACCCCCGAGGAAATGTCTTAGCCATAAGTCAAAGCCACTTCACAAAACACTTCCGGCTCAGTGGGGCGCATTGTGGACTTTCTATTATCCGCTTGTTGGATTTCCCTTTATGCTTGAGGTTTTTTTTCGATTCTCGAATGATTACCCTACAAATTTATGAAGGTATATTCGCTGTTAAAGGAGGTTGCAAAAATAATTCACTAAATTAAAAATACTTAAAGAATTTTTGTATATTAAATTGTGTTTAAATGAAGGTGAAAGTGAATTATATACATTTTTATTAAGAAAATATTTTATTTAAGTCTAAGAAATAGGATTTTCTTATGCCGTTGCCTTTTGGAACACATAAATTTCACTATATTAATGTTAAAAATCTATAAAATAATAAGTATTTAAATTGATTAATTTATATCTATAATAAAACTGTATTAACATAGTTTTCTGTGTGGTTTTATTAGAGGAAGCACATTTTTCCCTTTAAAAAGTTAAAAAATCTATAAAATTATAAGTATTTAAATTGATCAATTTATATCTGTGTGGTTTAGCTAAAGGAAGTACATTCTTCCTTTTTGTATTACAGAGAATCCTCCAGTTGCTCTTCACCCAGAAACCTTTTTCCCGGACATTTTCTCACCCCTTCCAGACCCGTACTTAGTTCTTACCACAAGTAGCTTTGTTTCTTCTCCTCTACATTTCACTCCTTTTTGGCAATTTTCCCCTTTCTTTTTTTTCTTCTGTTGAGCTGCCGGTTTTGCAATTGAAATGGTATTTTCCTTTCCGAGTGTACACTTGTTGCTCAACTGGGAGCGAGCCACGACGGCGAGGGTTTATTTTGGCAGAAAAGTGGAAACTTTACCCCTCAGCTTTGCCCTTGTCCAGGGTTTCGCCCTTTTCGTTTGTAGTTTTTCGGTGGTTGCTACCGCAAAAGACCCTTTCGGCTGAGCCACCACAAAAAAAAGCTGAGGAAAATCGTCGCATAAAAAGGGGCGTTTAGTGTGTAAAAAGAAGCTGGGCTACCAGCGAACCCTCTTGTTGTTTTTGTTAAATTTTGCAGAAAGTCACCAAAAAATCACCGAAGTACCACCACACACACTGCTACCGGATCCACACTCCCCTCTTGTGTGGGTGGTTTTTTTTTTTTTTTGTTTAGCCTTTTGGGTATTTAAACTAAGCGGATTGTGTGGGTGACATGAGTAGGTGTTAAGTGGCTTTGTCACTTTCCCAGTGGAGTGGGTGTGCGTGTGTGTGTGTGGGAAAATGTTAGTGCAGCGGGGAAAATACTCGCACAAGTCTTGGGAAAAACCAATCAGTTTGCTTTGCACTCAATTTAAGCATTTAATTGCTTTCCGCAATCATTCGAAAGGCACTCGGAAAACGCTTCTCAAATTGTGAAATCTCGACAAAATTAATCAGTTTGGTCTGCCTCGAAAGTCAGAGCAATTAATCCAACTCAAATGACTGACTGATTCTATCGTTTTACCGAAAGACTCTGAGGCAGTTTTGGGGGGCAGGCAATAAATCGTTGCCTGGCTGCCTCTGCCTGTTAATTTGCAATTCCGATTTCAATTTGAGCACAATTTTTGGGCTCCGAAAAATATGGCCAAGGGGCAATTGTACGGTTTAGCAGGGAGTACACTGAGGGGAAAATATATTAGTTATACGTTTTTACTTGATAATTGTCTGCTTTAAAATGTGGGAAATATTTGGAAGTTATCATAGAATTTTTAGAATTATTACAAGGCCAGGCATAGCCATAGCAGCCTCGAACAGAGGTTTTGCAGAGAGAAACCTTAATTATTTCCTAGTTTTAATGTTGTAACAATTTTAGGAATTTAAAACGCATTTTTAACAAAAGAAAAACTTTTTCGTTTTTCATTTATTCATAATTTTTGTCGGGAAAATATAAAATTTATACGACTAACTAGAGATTTGTCTGCTTTAAAATGTAGGATATATTATGAAGGAATTATAAAATTCTTAAATTAATAACAAAGCCTGGAATAGCCTACTATTCGGCTGCCTCGAAAAGAGATTATTCCAGAGAGAAACCTTACTTATTTCCTAGTTTTAATGTTGTAAAATTTTTAGAAATTTAAAACTCCTTTTTAACAAAAGAAAATATTCTTCCTTTTTTTATTTATTCATATTTTGTTCGGGAAAATATATAAGTTATATGATTAACTAGAAAATATTGTGCTTTAAAATGTAGGAAATATTATGAAGCTATAATAGATTCTTTAGATTAATAACAAGCAGCCTTGAACAAAGGTTTTTCTAGAAAGCAACCTTATTTATTTCCTAGTTTGAATGTTGTAAAATTTTTAGGAATTCAAAACGCCTTTTTAACAAAAGAAAAACTTCTTCGCTTTTCATTTATTTATATTTTTTGTCGGGAAAATATAAAAGTTATACAATTAAACAGAGAATTTTCGGCTTTAAAATGTAGGAAATACTATAAAGTTATAATAGAATCCTTAGATTAATAACAAGCAGCCTCGAGCAGAAGTTTTTACAGAGAGAAACCTTACTTATTTCCCAGTTTTAATGTTATAAAAATATTACGAAATTAATATCTTCTTTAAACAAAAGAAAATTCTTAATATTTCATTTATTCACATTTTTTCAATAAAGACTTTAGTTTACATTCCAAATAAATGCACATTTCTTTGAGTGACTCATTTGCTGGTCAAGTACTGGCCCCCCCTGTTGTAACCGCAAACATTTGACCAGAAGCCCGCAGGGACTATGGTTACTCCTCCTGATCCTGACGCCCGCTCCAAGGCCTCCTCTACACCCTCCTCCCCCTTCGATGCGGATGTGGTTATCCTGCGTCCGTTCCGACATGCGTCCGTTTGTAAGCCATTCATTTGTCCAATCATTCAACCGGAAGCTATACCGTTTGACACACATATACCCGTAGAGCCCGGCAGGCTGGCTGCGTCCGGAATTTGCTGCCCGCTGGGTGTCGCACTTGCATGACACATGCAAATTTAGCAGCACCCATACCCGGGCACAGCCACATCCACATCCACATCCGCATCCACATCCGCATCCGCATCCGCTCTTTGCTGGCCATGTGTCATGCGAGTGGCAGTCCGCCACTTAATTCATTTGATGCCGTAATTTGGCAATTTCTCGCAGATTTCAAGAGTCTGACATTCGGATTTGATCAATTAATTTGAATAACACCGGTCATTTATCATGTCGCGGCAGCAGCCAAAGGGGTTGCCAGCAGGATGGCAGGAAGGATATATGTATATATGGCCAGGTCTAGGATTGCTGATTGGAGGCTCTACCAACTTAATCCCTCATCGAGTGACTTCACTTTGGTTTTATTTTGCGCACATAACCGGGGGATTTGAATTGTTTTCATTGGGTTTTTTTTTTTTATAAGTGAGGGATAAATGGAGAAGTTTGGTTGAAAAAGGATATGATTTGGAGTAAAAAAAGTGTTTGAAATTATTCTTTAATTTAAATAAATTACATTGAATAAAAAACTGTGTTTAATTGTCACTCTGCCATTTATAAGAATAAATTAGAGAAAGAAATAAATTAGAAAGAAACTAATCAAAACCAATAGAAAAAATACTTCTTTAAATCACAATAAAAAACACTGATAGTTCAGTGATTTATTAATAATTTTAAAATAATCTTAAACCGTAAAATTAGTTAGATAATTTTGTAGTAAGGATCATAAATTTAAAACTCTTTCTCATACAGTTTCATTACTATTTTTTATAACAAATTAATTCCTTCATTATATTAAATTATATTTAAAAATACATATTATTTTTATTATATTATTTATAACAAATTAAGCTCCTATATTATTCCTCCATTATATCAAATTATATTTAAAAATAAAAATACTACACTTCCACATCTAAAACAACATCCTTTTGAATATTTTTTCCCCCAAAAAAACTCCCACAAATTTGGATATCATTTCGGCATCTTCCATTACCGCAAATAATCATAATAAATGACAAACAAAATGCTGAAATTATGTTTTTTAATAAGCACAACAATACTTTAAGGCATTGCCGCTATACTCCTCCCTCCCCTTTATGCCAATATTTCTTTTCTTTCGTTCTTTTCTCCTTTCTCCCAAGGAAAGTCACGTAAAAAAGTAAGCAAAAGGAAAGCGACGGCGAACAACAAAAGAAACAAGCTCAAAAAGGAGACACGGCTGCTTAGATAAATGAATGCGAATTACGACGGGAAAAAACAAGAAAGGGAAGGGGGAACATTTTCCAGGCGAAAAACTCCAGCCTCCAGTGCCACATACTTTGCATACGTTTCTTTCTTTTTCGTGGAGCATTCGAAATAAGCGTGAAGCCGCAGCAACTGTGTAAAATTTGTTTTGGAAAAATCTCCCAGAAAATCACAAAAGCAGAGCAAAAAAAATTATATACAAATGACTTTTTATGTTGATTTCATGGACGCAGCTGTTGTGCGGGGGGATTCCCCGCTGTTGCTCCTTATAATTTATTATCCTGCACGGTTTGTTTTATGAACTTTAAATAAAAATTTATTAGCAGGCAAGGGGAAGGCGGCGATAAAGTCGAACAACTTGTGCGGCATGTGGCTGTCGCAAGACAGTTTGCATTTTTGATTAATTCCCATTTTTCGCCCATCGCTATCGACGATGCATCAATCAAAGTTTTCAGCATTCTGTCCGTGAAATGAAACACGGGTGACCGAAACTTGTATCTTCTTCTAAAGGGAAAAAGGGAATTCCCCCGAGAAGTTCGGGGTTTGATGTATGAGCCTATCAATAAATTTGGACAAATACGGCAAGTGGTCAGTCAATTTATCGGAATTGTTATTGGAATCTAGTCGGAAGTGCTTTTATTTCTTTAAATTAAACTTGACTCTACTTTGGAAATTTTAATATAATATTCTGACATTTATATACAAAATATAGGTTTAATTTTAATATATTTTCTGACTTAAGCTAGCTAGTTTTCCAAATAAAATTTTCTTATATTTTTATCCCCCAAAGTCGCCCTTCGAAACCAGCTCCAAAAATTCATTTGTTGACGTCTGTCTGATCCCCTGCCGTTTTCGGCATCCCCAAAAATCCGAAAAGAAATCTTAATCCAGACTGTTTATGAGGGGGGAAATGTAATACAATCTCACAATTTAACGCTACTTATGCACGGCGTATGAATTTCATGCCATTTGTAAGCCACTCCAAGGCATCCAAGGGAAAATTGTTCCCCAAAAAACCGGAAGCAACAAAATCGAAATAAAATCTACTCGTAGACAGAAATCTGAAGAGCTTCTTGTTGATGGCTAATGAAACACTCAATTTTTGGCGATTATTAGCTACTTTTTGTTAGATTTCTTTAAAAATGGAAGTTAAAGTTGATGAAGTTAAGCAATCAATGAATAAGAACCTTTGAAAAGTAGTAATTTCTTTTAAAATGAAATAAAATGATCAGAGAATTATTTTTATATATTTTATTAATATTTTTTCAAGTGCTATAATAGAGAATAAATAAAATATATAAAAATAATAATTCTCTTATTAAGTATTTGCATTAAGTCCTTAGAAACTCACTTAAAAAATTCCTCGATATTTACTTTCTGACTTAAAAACAAATTGCTCCCATTTCAAGTTGAAACTTAGACATATTTTATATAAATTTATAATTTATTTAATAAATAATTATCTTGCTACCTTTAAGCAATTTGCTTACATTTTCAACTGTTTTCACTCAATTTTTAAAATTTATCCAACTAAGAACTTTAAATATTTTCCAAAGATTTTAAACCTTCAAGATTTGTAATAAAATTCTGCCACAAGCGTGTCTGAAAAATCGTTTAGCAATAAAATTAAAATCTCACATAATTGTTCCCCAATGTGGCATATGGACAAGTCGCTGTTTTTTTCTTATCCGAGGGTTGTCTCCGGGACTTATCTGGCCTCCTCCGGGGCCAGGGGATAAATACGACACGAATGTAAGGTTGTACGCCAATTTTATTAACTGCAAATCTTATTTGCATGTTTATTTTGCATAATGTGCCGAAAAAAAGTAAAGCGTCAAGTCAAGTCAAGTCTAACACCCCCTCTGAGGGATAAATGATGGGGATGAGGGTTGGAAAATAAGCGACAGTCGAGGCTCGCTTTCTTTTATTCAAATATTTTCTTATGACTTGCCGCGAAGCGCGACAAAAATTCGATTTGAGTGTCTGTCAACCGCCGAACGCAAAAAAAAATATAAATGAAAATGAAAAACAAATTTCACGCTTAACAACGCGGTTTGGTCCGTTCGACGATTTGCATACGAAATTGGAGAAGTCAAAGGACCTGCTCTCGAGGGTTGCTGCAACAATTACAGTTGTGGTGTGTCAGTGTTCAAGTGGCTTTTCGCATTTTCATATTTTATGCATTTTCCACGTGTCAAATCGCGCGTCAATCAATCGATGCTCATCGGGCATGTTTAATTTTCGGAACTTTTCCTATCCACTAACTCGCCGCGTCACCCATTTGCCTGCCTCTTTATTTGTTTTTCATTTTTATGCCCCGGCACACCCCACAAAAATATAAAATAAAAAAATTCAATGGGGAAAAAGGAAACATAAAGGAGAACTAGGCGATCCCTGGTGCTGGTTTCAATTTTACGCCGATTGGTTTTCGGCAATCGCCTGTGCAAATAAGCTTTGCCAGCGATAAGCCCAAGGTCCATGCTCCTCTGGATATATCTCTCCATATATACTATGGGCGGGCTCAAATTTAAATAAATACAAGCAAAGTGGAAAATAAAATGAACGGCTAATGTCTCGTCCTGTCCCCTGTTCCTTAGCTCGGGTTAGCTCCACTTGCAAAAGGTATTCCGGGTATTTTTCCCTTTTGCACGTAACGAGATAATTTTTACATTGGCCAATATGCAATTGGATTTACGACAAGTCGATAAATTCTTGAGATTTTTAGGATGTCACGAGACAGATATTATAGCTGGAGATTTAGTTGGGTTTTATGGCAAAAGGAGTTGAAAAGGAGTTAAGCTTGTAGGAGAAAATTGAAGACCACAAATTTAGAATCCTTGCTAACCATTTACCTGGGATGTATGTAAATATATCGAAAGGTAAAGTCCAATAATATATTTTAACAACAATTTTGTACTTACTATCATATAGAAAATAGAGTGAATTTGACAAATAAAAAAATAATCGATAATTTTTACATCGACCAATATTCAATGGGAATTCTACAGATTTTTAGGATGTCACTCGACAGATGGGACGTAAGTAACTAAATGGAAAGGTAAAGTCCAACATTATATTTTGACAAACGTATTGCACTTACTATTATATAAAAAATAAGGTTAATTTAGATATTTCAAATTTTTATACATTGAAAAATGTTGAACTTTATCGTAAAATATTGATAATTTTCGAAAGTATCAAAAAATGTAATTATATTTATTTATCTTCCTCTAATCACATTATTATATATCTAAAAAATTAATTCAATATGGCGCACATATATATCATAACTTTAAATAATCGATTTACATATATCGACTCTCGCGTATAATATCGATTAAGTATCAATACATTCGTATTTTGTCATTCCAATTAGTCTCCATATCTTGCTTAGGGACCTCTAACAATATTTAATATTTTTACTTACATAACATTATAATTAGTTCTGGGTGCAAAATAAAATAATACGCTTTTTTTAAATTAAATTTTCAGTTTAACAAATTTTTAAAAATATTTAACTTTAAACGAATGCAAAATCACATATTTAGATAGAAACTCATTTCAAAATGTAACTTTAATTACATTTTCCAAGCTTGTATTTAATTATTTAAGATCCCCATTCCAATTGCATTTATTTATAATTACCAACATTCCAAGTTCCAAGTAACCAACATCAAGTTGTAAAAAACTCGAAATGAGTTGCTGAGAGCAACTTTTGTGTTAGCTTATTAAATATTCAAGTATTGCCAATTTTTGAGCAAAGCAAATGTAATGCGATACAGAGACAGATGAGAGAGAGCGTTGTCAACGCACGGGGAAAAGCCACTTACAACAATGGAAATGATTTTTGCATAATTTATTCGATGATTATTACAAGGCAGGAGACAGTTTTTGAGTGCCACCGGGACGAGCAGCGCCGGTTAATGTTGCTTTTTATTGCAATTAGAATGTTTTTGGGGATTGTACACCAATCTGGGGCTGTGTTTGTGCATATTCCTTGGATTTAATTTCAGAGTTTGCCGGCAAAAGTGATTATGTCCCTTTTGCCAGCTGCACCTTTTCAACTCGTGTCCCCAGAGTGCCTCCGGATTGCCGCTCTACACATGGGCCACCTCTCAAGTGACTGCTCCTGCTCCAGAATCTTTCATTTCGACTTCAATCATATTTCATGCCCTTCCTTGTTGCCTTCGCCGTTGTAGCTGCTCCATTTTGGTTTATGTTTATTGTTTTATCCTGGCTTTCCGCCGTGCGCCAAGGACTCGCACACTCACTTACACACACACTCAGACATAATCAAAAAAGGTAATCAACATAAAGTTGAGCGTCGTCGTCAGCAACAATTCTCATTCCCTGTCGGCACTTGTCACATTCACAAATGAATGAAGTGCCAAAAGCACAACTGAGACAGGGAAAAGTCCCGGAAAATTATGATGGGTTGAAGCTGGGCACAAGGTGTAACGGTATACAGCTTATTACATAACCGATTTCACGTGGAAAATTAAAAGTAAAAGGATTTTCTGGGGATTATTTTAAGGACTTAGCTTATAAGACTTAATAGGAAGTTTTAAATTTAAATTTAATTTAAATAAATATCTCTTATTATTAATTATTAATATATTTTTAATATTCTGGTATTTTTAATGTTTAATTTTCAGGAAAACATATTAAAAATATATCGAATACGACTTGCAGCCTATTTCTATCTTTCCTGTTAAAGTCTTTATTAGCTATCCGACTGATAAAATTGTCATTAAATTAATCGATTTTCTAGGTATGTGAAATGTGAAAATATAGTAATGTTAATAAATATATTAAGCATAATTTTTTCCTGTTAAGCGCAACATATAAAACGATGTAATCTCTAAATATCTCAAATTAGTTGTTATTTATTTAAAAATATATTAACTTAACTTATAAAATCTCACATCAAAATTTTCTTAACCTGGACTTTATCTGTCTGAAATATATTAATTGACGCTGAGCTAACAAAAATAATTAAATAGTTCTTTTAAAGATTTTCATGTAAGATATTTTTAAGATTGAATGTACATTTGTTACCTTTACATTATCCCTTTAGAAGCTGTTTTTATTTATTTTATTTGAAGAAAAAAAATATAGGAAAGTCTGAAAAGGATAAACATTTAAAAATTTAATTAAACCATATAATTTATTTAAATTTTAGTTCTACTCCCTTAAGTTAATTAAAGACTCCCCTTTCAATGTGTAAATTGAATACGTTTTAGTCTCCATATCTTTCTCATTTCTCATATCCGGTCAGGCTTCCCTTTTAGAGCCCTCAAATTGATTGATCAACTCAATCGGTTGTGCATTTGAGTTTTGTGTTTCGCCAAGCAGAAGAATTCAATTATTCAAAAGCCGAAAACAACGCCAAAGGTGGGTCAAATGCTGGGGTTTGGGATTAGGGCTAGGACTAGGGGATGTAATCCAAGCAAAGTCAAAAGGAGCGTATTTTTTTTAAGGTAACATAGAAGTTTTAATCAATAATTCCTTTCTTTTTTTTTGACCAAATGTTACTGAGAATTTAATGAAAGAGAAAAAAAGGGGCAAAGGGAAACTCTGTAGCTTAATAATTTGATTGATGGTTGGATTGTTTTTTCCTTTTTTTTCACTTTATGATAAATTACTGGAAAAATATATATATTTTTAAATATATATTTCATAATTGCATACGTCCCTTTGTCAGTGAATTTCCTCATTATATATGGGGAAACTTAATTAAATGAGCTTCTCTGGTCATTTTGTGGCCACAAAGAACGTCTCGAAACCAAAATAAACACTCCAGCCCGACCATCGGATGGATGCCACCCTTAAATAGCTGCCTCGAACCCCGATATTTAAGCTTTCCAGTGCCTCATTTTGCGGCCTGCATTGCATTTAATTAAATCATAAATAAGCATAAAGCGAATCGCAGCTCCAACAATTAAACAAACATAAAAACGTAGCGAGTGACAATGCCACAACCCCAAACCACACACACCGCACACACCACACACCGCACATACGATTATTTTCACTCCATGGGGTGGACAGTAAATTGCGCACTCAAATGGCCAGAAAACGCACTGAAAATTGCATTTAATTAAGTCAATTCCTGTGCCAAAGGATACTGTGGAATTCTGCTGGGAAGTTTTATTATACAAACTATATGAGATAGAGACCATTAAGTTGTATTTTAATAAATGTGAAAAATATAGTGATGTGATTTATGTATAGATAGCAATAACATTGACAAGAAAGGTACTTAAAAAGAACTCTGAGCTTAATAACAAATATTTATAAATAAATTCCTAAAAGAAGAGTATCCCTTGATCACGAATAATACTTAATAAGAACTCTAATAGTTAAATAACAAATAAATTCGTACAAGGAGAGTATCTCAATAATTCTAAATAAGAACTCAAATATTTTAATAAATTCTTATAAATTCCTTCAATAAGAGTATCCCATAATCACCATTACCAACAACCCGACTACATTAAAACACTTCCTGTTTATTTTGACAAAAGCAATTGGCTCAAATGGTTGCCAGGATTGTCTGATAATGATATGTTGATGATGATGTTGTCATCGGTGCTGACCGAAGGCCCATCACAGGAGTTGCACTGCCCGTCGTCGTCATCGTCGTCGCCTGTTGTTTATTTTAATTACTGAAATTGCATTCGAGTGCCAACTGCCAAATGGCCAAGGTAGCCACCGTATGAACCCCGCCCCCCCCTCCACCTGTTCCCCCCGCCCCCCTCTGCTGATATTGCACCCCACCGAACGTGTTTTGTTAGCAGCCACTGCACCGCTATCATCGTGAACGTTGTTGCTGCTGCTGCACTGCTGCTGACATGGCTGCATTTTGCTTTCATTTGCGTTTACGTTTGGTTTGGCTTTGGTCATTGCCTTCAGCTGGAGGTCCTTGCTACCCCCAACCCCACTTTCCCACTACTTCCTCCACCCCGTGCATGTATCAAAGTTTGTTCAGGTAAAATGCCGTCGCGCAATTGTTATGAGTGTCATCATCAACGTGAACGGGCGCTGCAGCCAGTGGAACGGGCACAGGAACAGGAGCAGGAGCCAGCGCAAAATCAGGAACTGGAGCAGGAGTAAACTGAGAAAAATATTATGGAAATGGTTTAGTTAAAAAATTAAACGTATATAATATTTAGATATATTTTTATACATTTAGACTGAGAAATGTGTTATGAAAATGATTTAATTAAACAAGAAATCTTATTATATATACATTTAAAATTGGATTTATGGGTTCCAAAATGATTTAAATCAATTTGTAAATAACAAGTTAATAAACATTTTCTGATTAGAAATTATAGACATAAATAATATGCATTGTACAATGTGTTTCCTAAAATTATATTAATTTGATTTAGATTTCTATGTAAATAAAGATTTCATAACCTAGAAATAATCACATTTTTTGATAACAGGATTATGATGATTATGATTGAATATATATATTTATATTAATTTATTATATATTGCACTTGAACTTGAGGAAATAATATGAAAATATTACAATATTATTACTTACTGTTAAGAAACAATCGACTGTAAATATCGAAAAGAAAAAGGCACACGATATTGTTATCGATCAGGCACTATCGAGGAACTGCGATCACTAACTGAAGAACTACCTTGCAAGACGAACCATACAGAACCACATTTTGTGAGGAAAAACTTGAGAACCTTCAGAGAACCAATAAAGAGAAGATGTTGAGTGAAGAATAAGCAATTACATCGTAAAATATATACTTTTATAATGATTATATATTGCATTTGAAATAGAACCTAAAAATAACTTTTATTATTATTATATATTGCATTTGCAATGGAACCTAAAAAATTTCTACTAATTTCTACTTCTAATAAGTCTGTATTAAGAATTTTAAATATTTTACTCTTAATATTATCTCTTCCCTTTAAAGTCTAATATTTCCAATTTACTGAACACATATTTCTACATTTTCTTATTAAAATCACACTTAAAAATATTTCCCCCTGTGCAGAATCCTTAGTAGGTAGGAGCAACCTCCGGTTAAACATGCGACACATTATCGATGCCCGTTACTTGGACGGTCCGATGGTGGCGGCATCCAAGGGAGGCACTGCTCCGCAGCTGGCGAGGATGGGGCATGGGGCATGGGGTGCGTGGTCAGTCAACGCGCGCTTTATGCAAACACTTGGCAAACAGAAATGAAAGCATAATATTGAGCGCACCAGGAAGGCGGTTTCGGAGGTGGCTGAAATGGGAGGCAGAAACAGGTACAAGTGCCCAGCGCCAAGGAAAGCAATCGAGGGATACCTGTGCCAAAAGGAATTTAATTTTAAGGTGGCCAAGGAAAGGAGCTCATTATGAGGAGATTTTTAAAATAATGCTTTTCTTTTTAATTCGATTTAATGAATAGGGGAAACTACAACGAACTACTTAATGTGGATTTGTAAAATTCCAATTTTTATAAAGGGAAATTTTAAGTAACTTTAATATTTATTAAAATCTCTTTAAGATAAATATATCCTTTGAATTTAAATTATAAATTGAAGAACTACTACGGATTTAAAATTACTAAAAAAAAAATACTGATATTTTGAGAGAGAAAATTATATGTTATATTTTAATGATACTTTTCTTTATAATTCAATTAAATGAAAGGGGAATGGCAAACTACATAATATCGTTTTTTAAATTTCAAATATTTATACAGCGAAATTTAATAGAACTTTAACATTAAATTATTTCTCTTAAAGATAAATATATCCCTGGAAAATAAATTATAAATCGGATTTAATATTACTCAAAAAATATTGGTATTTTCAGAGGGAAAAGTCTATTTTATATTTTTAATTTATATACAGTGTAATTTAACAAAACTAGAATATTAATTAGTTTATTTTAAAGATATATATATCCTTCGGCATTAACTTATAAAACAGGATAGGGTTTTAATAATAAATTAATAATTTCAAGCAATATTTATCTTTTTTAAAGCGATTATTTAAATTCATATTTAAATCCATGATACTTCTATATTATTAACATCCTTAAGGTTTCTAAAGCTGGCTTTTTATATATATTCTTTTGATATCGTGTTAATATTGTCTATATAATTTTTTCTAAATCGTTTACTTTTAAAATACGTATAATTTAGTTTAAGAATTTCTGCAAAAATCCTTTTTTGATGTACAGACATCGGCGTAGAAAATTAAGAATAAAAATCAAATATTACAAACTTGTTATAAATAAAAAACCTCATCCATTAATTCCAAATAAATCCAGACAAAGTATAAACCCAAACACAAACACAATAAAAATAACGACAAAAAAACGAAAAGCAATTCCAAAAGCTACAAAGTACATGGGACAGGAGGCGCTCAAATGCGCTTTAATTAAAAATTAAATCCGTTTTGCGCTCATAATTATGCACTTCTCACATGCGCACCCCCGCCTATACATCTACATATATATATACACATATATATATATGGGCCCAGCCCCACCCCGATACAGGCGATACAAACAGGCGAATCATTCCGAACTGGGTCTGTCCGGAAAAGCGGAAAACCGAAGAGCTGCGGGCCCGTTGGGCGGGGCGTATGAGTAATAAATTTGTAAAGCACGACAAGGGGTTGGCAAAGCGAAAGCGACAGCCAAGGCGAAAAAGGGGTGAAGCGACCGAGACAGGGACAACGGCATGTAATCGGTGAATAATTCAGTTATAAGAAAATAATTTTTCGCCAAACATTACAAAAAAAAACCAGAAATAAGAGCCAAACGAAGGCGGCAAGGACTTGGGAAATTAGGGGAAAACACCCCTCCCACAACAATAACAAAAGAAAATCTCGGCATGGCAAAGGAAAAACCCCGAGACAGAGACGAAGACGTTTTGGCGTCATGTAAATAAGAATTATGAAAATAATAATGGAAAAAGGATTAAGACGCGAAAGCAGCGGCATCAGCAACCCCACAGCTGGAGGGGGAGGGAAGGAGGTCTTAGACAGACTTGAAAAGCGTTGCAAAAATGTGGTTACTACATATAGCCAGAAAGATAATGGAAAACAGGGTATTATAAAGGTTTTGATACTGTATAAAATATTATAAAAATATTATAAATAGTTAATTATACTTTAAGGTAATTGAAAAATTATAAAAATATGAATGAGTCTAAAAAGGACGTTATAAAGGTTTTGATACTGTAGAAAATATTAAAAAAATATTAAAAATAATAAATTATATATAACAATGACAACACTAAATGAATAAACATATAAATATAAATAAAAATGTAATTTTTATGTGTGACAAAAAAGTAATATTAAAAGATTTTTTTATATTTTTTCTGAGCTCTTAAATGTATTATTTAGTTTTTTTTTTATATATATCAGTTTTCCAAAATGTTTTAACTTAAGGATCAACAAACTTTTCAGAACCGTAGAAATGTGCTTATGGCTTCGTCAAAATTCTTCGTGCTTGTCCAGAAAAATTACTAAAAAATTTGTTTATATTTTCCAAACTCGAACCTCTTTTATTAGTTTTTAAAACATGAATGTAAAGCGGATTAATGAATATTGCTTAATGCAGTATACAAAAATCATAATATGGATCTTTGTAATATTATATTTAAGACAATTTGAAGTAGTTTAAAAATGGAAAATATCCAATTCAACATTTCAATTTTTAAATAAGCTTCAAAGAATCCTATCACACATAACAGAGTTCCCTTTAAAATTCCCAATATTCTTAAAAATCTCTAAATTAATTCCTATAACCTTCCAGATAGTAATACCCTTTTCCCAATATTTTTTTTTACAGGATAGCAAAGCAGCGTCGAGGTCAAAGGAGCCACCAACGAAACCGAGACGAAGATGAAGATGTCGACGAAGGCCAAGACAGAAGGCAGTAAAAGGTTATGACGCTCGGCGTATGTGCGCCCCGCAGGTTGTCTCGTCTGTTTTTTGGGGGAAGGTTAAAAGGTTGGGAGAAAGTGCCTCAAATAAGGGGTGAGAGGTTAAGACTGACTGTGGGTGGCGGTACGCTAAGCCCACACGACATGCAGTCGCGTATAATTATGGCATTTTTACAGTGCGGTCTCCGCTGTTAGTTTTCCTTGAATTTAATTACTTGCGCCTCCGTTTTGGCATGAAATATTGTTGGGGGGCCGTTCTCGGGTGGTTTATGTAGCTTGTTCCGGCAACTTTGCTGCATTTTTAATGCGACCACAACCCTCACACATACGAAAAAAGTGAGGAGAAAAAGCCTGGCAAGATGCTTAACACCCAACCGCCGACGACACCTGCCTGATTTATCGCCCAAGACGCGACAATTTCCCACAGTTTCCACCAGCACAAGCACCACCACCACCACCACCGGAAAAGTTGTTAACATTTTCGACATTTTTTGCCATTGTGCATTTTCTTTTTAATTTCAATTTTCTACTCGACAAACGTCGTCCGACAATTTGTCGGTGCGGTGTCCTTGTTAGTCCTTGGTGGAAAACGGTGCCTTCCTGCGGGGGAACTGCTCATTTCGTGTGTGTGTCGGTGAGTGTTTTTGGTGTGTAATTTTCTTGTTATTGTTGTTTTCGCCTGCTTAAAATTAATTTTTATTTATAAGACTCTCTCTTCTGTGTGCTCCCAAGGTGCAAAATGTGGCAATTATCCGAGCATTGTGCCATTGCCATTAAGCAATTATATTCCACATGAAATTTATAGCATTTTCGGTTTTTATTTATATCTATTGGATGGTAATCCTGCCAGCAGAAGCTCAAGGGAGAACTTTTGTTTTGCTGTCTCAACTTTTTTGTGAGATTTCAATTGCGTGGGAGTTTTTAATTAAATTTCTGGTTTTTAGGATGTGAGGTAGGAGGAGATAAGAAAGTAAAGGATATGCATGAAAATTATGTATTAATTGTTAAAAGACACATCTTAGCGGAAACAAAATTTCTCTTAAAACTTTTACTTTAACTTTTAAGTTCTATAAAAAATTACTGGTTTAGATTTTTTGTAAAGAATACATTTTTAATAAACTAAAATAAAAACAAAAAATGTATTTAAATTGTTTACTTATTAAGTATCCAGATTATAATGGCATTAACATTTTTTATTTGCCAAATTCTTGTTGACCATCGCAACGCCTTTATTTCAATGCAGTTTTTTGGCACCTTATATCTCGGAAGTTTTTCAATATTTTGACTTAAAAAATTAAATGTAAAAATAATCCATAATCTATTAAATAAATCGTAAAAGAAATAAAGGATCAAAATTGTAAGAGCTTGTCAGTAAAATTGTTCAAAGAAGTGAAGAAATTAAACCCTTGTACTTTGCATTTCTTGCAGTTCGTCAATTTGTTTGTTGAAATCTTATGTCCAGTTGTCCGATAATGCATTTTATTTTTTAACATTTTTTCTATGGGTTAAAAAATAAATAAAAAATTTAACCTGTCACAGTTAGATTGCAGATCATTATTTCATTGCTCCGCCATTAATTTAAATATTAATAATATCGCCTCTCAGATAACTCCATATCCTAAAATACGTATTTTGAATAAAGCGCTTTGTAGCCTTAATTTATAAATACTTTAACCTAATTCCCAATAAATAAATATAAAATGTAAATTTAAATATATTCCTTTATTCATAAAATACCTAAATAACAAAAAACCTCTTCCTAAGCTGCCAACTCATTGTAATTAAAACTTACCACAGAAGCACCCCGCCCAATCCCTTTGCAAAACCGAGAAAATCTCAAGTCCAAACTTAAGAGTCTGTGTGTTTTTTTGTGCTGTGAGAAATTCGTTGTGGATAAAACATCAAAGGACCGAATCATTTGCATTTGCCCGTCGAAGGCTCTTCACAATGCTTGAAATCCGCTTTCAAGAGGCCCAAGTTGAAACCCAACCTCGATTTTCGATCCTCCGATCCTGTGTCTGCCTCTTGACTCTCAAATAGTATATTGCGTAAATATTTATACTTCTTTTGTCAGCAATTTTTTCAATAACTTTTAATACCTACATATATCATGGAGCCAAAGGGGGCGGGCGGACAATGGACTTGAAATGAAAATTGGTAAATCGTTCGGTGCTCCTGCAATTTTTTCCATTCCTTTTGTTGGGATTATGGGCAAAAGTTGTGTAAAATACACACCCACAAAGATGGACCTTGGTAGTCACATGTGATATGTATATATATATATATATATGGTTATCCTGTCCACCCCCGAACCCCAGTCATCGTTGGTCCTTGTAATGAATAGCCTTCTGTCAGGCATTTTTACTCGGGTCTGCAGACCGCACTTATCTGCGATTATGACTTTTTAAAATTACACTTTTCAACACAGAAACTCTCTTGCTCTTCCCCTGCATCTGAAACAACGGCAATTTATTGGCGAGGGGGAAAAAAATAGGCAAGGAATTTCAGCCATATCCCATATCCATATCGGCAATATCCCATGGCATACCTCAATTTAAAACAGGAAATGCCTCTTGAACTGCCGCTTTTCGGGTTCCGAGGGGTGGGTGGTGGTTCCGGGGTTTTCGCTGCCTTTTGATTTACTTTTATTGGCAGATTAAGTGCGTCAAAAGGTAGCGCTTAACACAAGCCACCCCCTCGTTCGATGTCTGTCCTGAATTTGCGGAATTATTGAAAAATTTTTTAGCCAAAAAAAAAAATCGTAATCTGCAAAAAAAAAAGAGGAAAGAAGAAAACACATATGGAGTGTGCCTGTGCGTATGTTTCTATCAATTTTTATGGTACAGTCGAAAAGTCGCTTTTGATGTTTATCATTTTTGGGTTATGAAATAACATAAAAATCAACATACGCATTGAAAACGAGAAAAGTGGAAGTTTATAATGTGTTAATGCATGGCTGCAGAATGGCTTATCTATAAGGAACATTTAAGGGGAAAAGTGAATGTACTTTCGAGGTGAAAGAAGTCATTTTTATAAAGGAGTATTATGAATATTTTGAATATATTAAAGACTTTAAGGGTTTGTGAGTGTTATATAATTAATGGAAATTTTAAGGGAAAAATGTGTTTAAATAATGGGTTCATTAAAAAAGTCTCGAGATATTAAAATAATCTATAAGCTTGCCAGACAGAAGTTAAGAAAAAGGTCATTACAAGTTTTATATTTCAATATAACCATTTAGGGACCAACAGTATCCTCTAAAAAATTATATTATTTATATTTTTAAGCATCAAATGGTATATTAAATAACATAAGTAAAGAATTAAGATAAACAATTTCAATCAATCTTTGTTAACAAAAAACAATTTAAAATTATATATATTTTTGGTAGTCAAAACTAAACAATGAAGTAAAGTAAATAATATTTGTGATTGAATTTAATTGTCTATCAATACTTGATCATACATTATAGCATTTTTATAATAATTATTATTTATTTACTTAATATTTCCCCTTTTAAAAAATGAACTACTAAAATTTAAACCATTTATAATTATAAAGAAATAAAAACAGTTTGAAAATTCCCAAAGAACTTAAGATTAAAAATAGGAAAATGGTATTTATATACATAATTTTATAAAGCTCATTATTACAAAGTTTACATCACTTAAATAAAATACCCATATTAAAATAAACACAAATCCATAATTATTATTCTCCATTCTTAATTCTTATTCCCCGAAAAACAGCATCCTTTTCAACCCCCTCACCCTTGGAGACTCCCCTTCGGCACTAATCTAATCCCAAAGGTGTAAATTCAACCGTGAAATGCGTAAACTATAAACGAACCCGAAGAACAACAGTTTTCATATGAATAAACAACCTCGCACACACACTTGCACACTCGCACAACAACAACCCCTTCCTTTGGGGAGGTTACACTTCCCCGTTGGATGTAATTATAAGCATAAATACGCGTGCCCATTTGCCACTGAATAAATCAGAAATATGATGAATACTAAATAAATGTGCCGGGCTGTGCCTCGCATGTCCTTAACCCGTTTCAACAACAATAAAACTCGACAGTTCTCAGCATCGTAGCATACTTTTTGGGGCAGATAGAATGAAAAAAATATATATAAACAAGAGCAGGCAGCAACCCGAAAAACCGGTTTTTAATTAAGATTAAATGAGCAAAGGAGCTGGCACACACACACATGGATTTAAATTTAAATGAACAGAGGATGCTCTGGCTTCGAAATCAGAGCCAGGACTGGCTCCTCGCCGACTTCATTATGCTCCGAAACCAAAGGAAAAAAAAAACAGAGCTGAAGCGTGTTAAAATATTAATTTATATTTAAATCGAAAACGAAAACGAAAACGATGCGTGCCCCACACACATGAGTGGGATTTGCATATTTGAGGGAATAATTTTCTCGAAACAGGTTTCTGAAAATTCTAAAGATAAACTATTTAGAGAGCTAAAAATAGGAGAGAAAAGGAGTTAGTAATGGATGAATTAGGGAAGCCTGAAAATGAGTCTTAAATGTTTTGAGAAACTTACGATTTAAGTAAGATTTTAGAACTACCTTTTAATCTATTAAATTATAGGTTAAATTTAACATTTCAAAACTAATTATTACATTTTTAATCAGTACCCAAATTGCTTCCTTCATTTAAATTGTATTTAATTATTTTCCGAGACTTTTTTGACACGTTTTTAAATTTAATTTTCTATCTCAAAATGAGTCTTAAATATTTTAAGAAATTTACGATTTAAATAAGACGCTAGAACTAACTTTTAATCTTGTAAATTGTAGGTAAAATTTTACATTTAAAAACTAATTGTAATATTTTTAACCAAGAACCCAAATTGCTTCCTTCATTAAATTTGTATTTAATTAATTTCGAGCCACCTTTTGACTTGTTTTTAATTTTTTTTCTATAACACAACCTCTATTACTTTTGTTGTGTTTTCCCTTTTCACCTTAAAACTTTTCTTCTCAACAATTAATAACTCCCAGGGACCATTCCAGGTCCCTGGTCTCAACCCAAAGAACACGACCCTAAGTAAACATTAAAAAAAACTCGGGGCAAGAAATCACATCGGCTAGGAATAAAACGCACCTGCGGGGCCTATACGAAAATGTGAAAGCCGTGGAAATCAAGAAAAACACGCAAAACAATTATTCTTAAGATATCTCAGCGGCAACATTAAAAGCCAATTCCACTTGATGACAATAGAAACAAAGCGCGCAACACCTGCCCTCGGGGGGCGTGGCCGAGTCTATAAAAAATGCAAAAGAATCAGCCAAGCAAACAAAAAACATAGAAAAAAGAACCGCCAAAAGTCTGCCACAGCTTCTGCGCTTTTCTTGTTATTATTCTTGTTGGACCTTTTTAGGCATTGACATGAAAAATAATGTCACCCTCAGTTGCCATCGTCGCGGTAGATTTTCCTCCTTTTCCTTTTTTTTTTTTGTGCCGCTTTTCTAACGTCTTGTTCTTGGGGTTTTTCTAACGAATTTTTGTGTCAACGCCGCATGTTGCCCCTTGGGCGCTAAAAGACCAACTGGATTTTGGGGCTTCAACGATTTGTCATTAAGTTTGTTGAGGGGAAAATAAATAACAGAATAAATAATAAATAATAAATAATAAAATTTAGCCAATCGGAGGCGCATTTATCCCGATTCGTCATTTAAATTTTGGAAAGAAAATAAATAAGTAAATACTTTGATTAGGAAAAATATAAAATCATAGTAATATAATAATACAGTAATAAAAATCAAAGTTTATAATAGAAAGAAAAATTTTCAAGACTATAAATAGTTGTAAGACAATTCTTTCTCTTTCAAAAAGGTCTCAAATTGCTTCTAAACTAAAAAAAAAAAAATAAAATACAATAAGAGTAAATACTATTATTATTAATGCTTTAAAAATCAATCAATTGATATGCACTTTCGCTCAGGCACTTAACCTAAAATTCCCAAGTACGAAATCAGCAGCAGAAAGTTTAATACAGATGATTTTTTCTTTAGAAAAAGAAACATTTGTCTATTAAAATGTTATTAAACCTAAGATTTTCAAATGTTTGTTACATTATGGGTTCTAAATAAATTAATCAAAAATAATAATTTAATTAATGCACAATAATCAATAAATAGAAGCACTCTTTTTTAACTTATAACCATTTTCAGCTCAAATTTGCATTCTAAAAATATTTAAATAATCAATAATTGTTAAAATATATTTCAAAATTATAAATAATAATAAAAAACAAATTCTCAGCTCAAATTTTCTTTCTGAAACAATTTAAATAATTAATAATTCCTCAAATCTAAAAAAAAATTGTGAATTATAATAGAAAAAAAATAATAATTAATAGCAATTCAAACATTTTAAAATAATAAATAAATAAAATTTCTTAATGTATAATTAATTCATTCTTGGCACAATTTTATATTCTAATAAGATTAAAATAATAAGTTATTGTTCAAATGTAAAAAAAAACAAGAAATAATAATAATAAAATTAACTCTCAGCTCAAATTTGCATTTGGAAATGATTCAAATAATAAATAATTGTTCAAATATCACAAAATTAGAAAAAATAAGAAACAAAATAATTCTCAGCTCAAATATGTCATTTAAAAAGATTTTTTAATTAATAAATAGTTTTTCAAGTACCATGAAGTCGTAAATAAAATGTAAATATAAATATAAATAAAAATAATAATTTTCCGCTCAAATTTGCATTCTAAAATAATTTAAATAGTAATTAATTGTTCAAATGTTTATTATTTACAAAAGATTTAAATACTAAATAATTGTTCAAATATCACAAAATTATAAATAGCAATCCAAAATTAATTCTCAACTCTAATTTGGATCTTGGAAACATAAATAATAAATAATTGTTCAAAAATCATAAAGATTTAAATAATAAATAATTGTTCAAATAGCTTTAATTGTAAATAGATTTAAAAATTTGTTCAAATATTACAAAATTGTATCCTAAGTACAAAAAATAAATTCTTTTCTTAAATTTTATTCAGATTTTAAATTGTTTTTTTTTTAACTTTAAATACCTTTCTTATCTATTTTCCAACACTATTACTCATCGTAGAGCACTCATTCTTCGTCTCGATCATCTACCTAATCAAGTCCCCCTCCTCTCCACCCCTGCATTATTATTGTTTGGCATTTAAGTTGACATTCCCGCCCACAGATGCGACTCTACTCTGCGACTCCCTCATTTCGCGTTCGAAACTCGGCAGACAAGGCGCGTGGCCCTAATGGGCCAAGTTGTAAGCCTGCCATGCTGCCCCGAGGGCAGTAGTACTTCCCAATAAGGCAGGGCTCCATTTTGGAGTCCCCCAACCTGCCGAACTGCTCTATATAATTGTCACCATGGGTGTCGCTTGTTTCGTTTATATTTATATTATTTTCTCTCTTTTTTCCGGCAAGCTGCAGGCGCCGAGTTGAAATGCCAAAACGTTTAAGCGCAAATTGTGGCAATTAAAAAAGTGAGGCTGAGAGCTCTGCAATTGCTTTTCCGGACAGATGCCAAAAGGCTGATAAGCACTTGACATCAACGATGAAAAAAACAGTATTTTTTGGGAATTATAAGTGGACAGGGGGGAGGTCAGGGGGTTGGTAGAAAAAGTGTTTCGGCAAACAAACGATGTCAAAAGCAATTTATATGCAAATGGGGGCCACAACACAGTGTCGATGCCAACTGAGGCGTTGACGAGTTGGCGAGTCGAGTCAATTGATGAATTTTCATTGCATTTATTTGGGCATGAAATATCAAATATGTTCCGTGAGCAGCAGTCCTTGGTCCTTGGCTCTCCCTTAACCCTTCGCTGACCAAGGACCGAGGACAGCACTTTTGAATAATGCATAAAATGCGAAAATTGTGAAAATGAGTGGCGGTTAAAGGCGAATCAAAGTTTACAAGAGCGAACATTTGAATATCAAAGCGATGTCATTTTCACTCATCTTTGTTGTTGGGAAATATATAACTTTTCTGGTGTTCAAAATTCATCAAAATTATAATCAAAATTTGGTGTAATTTTTTTTTTTGGCTTAATCTGATAAAATTGAACTTGATTAAGGGATTACATTTTGGGCGAATGTAAATATACTTTGGAAAGTGTTCGTCACATTTTTGTAGCTTGCCTGAGTATTAATTGATTTAATTTGTTTGGTTTATAAATTAATAATATATTAAAAATTCAAACATATTGAATACTTAAAAAAGTTTATTTTTTGTGGTCTCAAAAAAAGGATCTTAACATAGGAAACATTACGTAACTTAATTATGAAATAAATATATACAACATTAACTTTAAAGTTGCGACTTATCGTTTATACCCTTAAAAAAAATTTAAAAAATTATTAAAATTATGGCCGACTTGAAATTGAAATAAATAAATACCTTAACTACTTAAATAATTTCTACAAATTCTAGTTCTTTTTAGTACACTTTTTTTTGTAATAAATAAATACCTTCTTAAAAAGCACCTATTCTAAATTACACAAATTCAATAGTTATCATAAATTTACGTACCACATTCCCCAAAATACTCCCCATATTCTAATATTGCAACTAAAAAATCTAAAAAGCACTTCCCTGAAAAATCATACATTCCCATTCCATTTGAATATTGTTCCACCTCATGGCCATGAAATTGCTTTCCGCTTTTGCCAAAAAAAAACCCAAGGCCAAAGCCGATTCCTAGAGCCGCATCAGGATTCAGGATTCATCTCTCTGGCTGCCGCATATTATCCTGGATTGTTATCAACGTCAAGCGACCCATATAACTGCAGGCCCTCGGGGTCGCAGCCAGAAAAAGAACAGCAAGCCGGGGGCCCAAAATGAACTCAAACGAAAAAAAGAGCGCAAAAAAAAGAAAAACAAATTTGAAAAACGGGAAAGCCTAGACAAAATATGAAAGTAGAAGTTTAGATACACTTTTATGGTAATAAATAAATATTTAAAATAATAACTAAATATTTAAAATAATTTTGAAGACTTTAAAATAATATCCATCGACATGCTAAGTTGTGATGAAAGCCTTGCAAGTTTATTTACTATAATTTTCTTTAATAAATGAGAAATTCAGTAATATATAGAAGAGAGCCTAAAATAAATTATTTATAATTTAATTATTATTTAAAAACATTTATATTTTAATATTTAAGCATACTACCCCCTGAACGAGCACACAAAAAATTTCAAACTGGCTTCATAAGAGGGGTGAGGTTTCAGTTCCTAGGTTTGAGGGGTGCGTTTTCAGACCCGGCGCCTGCAGATAGGAACAATAATTGTATCAAAAGCATATTTTCCATTCTGGTAGAACGAATTTTATGCTTTTTCAATAAACATTAACCGATTTCGGTATTTTTTCATATACGAAACACAACAAAAAAACAAGAACGAGGAAAAAAACAACACAAGTTATGGCAATGAAAATGTTAAACGGCAAGCAGCCGAAAAGTATGCAATCATTCAAGCGTTCATTATTTCATAGACTGAGCACCGAGGGCATACTGTACAGTATACTGTGTGCACACACACACACACCCAACGGCACATTGTTCATTTTTTTTTTCTCAATTTCTAGCTGCTGTTTGAACACACAAATATGCAAACAGAGGATATTCAGGTCGTAGAGGAGGGCAATCAATGAGTTGGAAATATTTTTCGTTTAACATTTTGCTATTGGCTTTATTTGTTTCGAGTCCTGAATTTATCCTGTTTTTACTGCCCAGTTTTAGCTTTGGGGAGAAGCTTGTGATTTTTCATAAAAATTTGTGGAATTTATTGTGGAATTTATAAATTGTAGGTTATTTTTTAGTAGAAGTAGAAGGTTGAAATATAGCTTAACATATGTTCTTTTAACATAAATTATTAGAGAAAAGCACAAAAAGAAGTAAAATAAATAGGTATAGTATTTTTTCGATATTTACACAATATTTTCTTATTTTTGATTAAAATTGAAAGCTTAAGTATTTATCAATTCATTTATTTTTAAGTTACAAAGTATCACTAACCAAATATTAGTTGATAAAAAGACTCTCCTACATTCTAGTACTAATTACTGAATAATTCTTAGTCCTTTTTTGCTTTCCCAACAAAAATAAGCCCATCTTAAAGACCCAACCAAGGACATGAAGGTCACTGTGATTGGGGCGACAACATTAGCATTAACATGATGTGCCTTGGCCACTTGTTAGACTCAATTAGATTCATTAGGCGAAAATGGCGCAAGTGTCCAATCTAACTTTGACCATTCCCAGGACTCCCACACACACACAGACACAGAGCAAGACAGGACGATCGAAGGTCTCCGTCGGTCAGCGGAAATAATAAATGTTTTGGCACATTAAATAAATGATTATTACAAAGAGGGGAGCAAGGACGAACCGGTCTTGATGGGAAATAAAAGCGCAGCAAAAATGTATTTTATTTGCACAGGACATACGCAGCCAAGTTATCTGGCCAAAGGAGCAGCAGGAAATAAAAATTATCAACGTGCGAAAATAAAACTCAACTCGATATACGGGGTATATCCCGTATATAGAATGTGTGTGAAAAAGTTATGATTGCCTTGGTACCCATAAAAACTGATTATGTCACTTGATTAGATGGTTCTTTTCCTGGCATTTCCCATTTCCACTCTCTTTCCCAATCGTATAAAGCGAAATATTTCGTTTAGTTTATTGTCGCACAAACACATCACTCAAATCGCTGAATTTATGATCTGTCACAATGTGCCAGTCGTAAATGTATCGAATTTTCGCTTGCCACGATTTTTCCACCCTCCATAATTAAAATAATAATTTTCACGAAAAACTTAAGACCTTGTAATTATAATTGTCAGTTGGTCCGCCGCCGCCAACCCCGAGAAGATGCTGCTCTTCGGGTCCATGAAGTTCGGGGGTTGCTGCTTATTAAACATAATTTTTGTGTAAACAAAAGCGAGTGTAACTCGAGAACAAAATCGATGTCGGGTTTCATTTGCTGAGCAGCGGGGTCTGTATATGGAATGAGTTGATTTTCTGGAAGATTTTTGCCCTTCTACTACCCTTTTCTTTTAGGCCAAAGGCGTTGGAAATGCTTTTTTTAGCCACGATTAAAAAATGTGCGGGGAGCACTCTTTAATTAAATAAGCTCGAAGCGAGTGGTAAAGAATACTTGATATTATAACATAAAAGATAGTCCAATTTAATTAATAATTATATTTTTAGAAACTATAATGCCAAAAACCACCTCCCTTTCTTGTTTCAAAAACAATGTCTGCAAAAGCTTACGGTTTAAGCGGGGTTAAGAGGCTAATTTTATTTATTTTAATTTAATTTTTGTTTGCACTAAAAAGATATTTTTATTTTTCTTTAAATGTATCAAAAATATATAAAAATAATATATATATTTTCAGTAATTCAGTCATTCTGTCGTATAGGGAATCCCCTGAATATCTTATATTTTTAGAAATTAAATATTATATAAAACTAAACCTTGTCCTATTAATACGCTCGCTTATCATCTTAACCCCCTTAACTCCTTTCTATTTTTAACCCTAAACTTAAAAACCACAAATGATGTCATCACATGTATTGAAATAATTCATAAAAACCTTCAATTTACAGTCTCATCAAAAGCCTTATTCTTCTGTGACATCGATGCCAACTTAATTGACGTGCGGAGGACAACAACTCAATGCCTCGGAACAAGCAACTCATTTGCATGCCAACTAAAAAACAAAAGACCATTAATTAGTGGATAACAGCAGAGCAGGAAAGGGTCCAAAAAATATATATAGTATGTGACTATATAAAAAACAATTGGCAATTGGCGGGAATGTGAGAGCTTAACTGGTTAATTATAGTTAACCCTCGAGGAGTCGCATGATGCGACAGAAAAACCTTAACCGCAAGCAACTTGTGTCGTCATCACGTCAACGGCTGTTGGCCAAGAGTTTTGGATCTGGGGTTGCTTTGGGCTATAAGGACATTCGGGATATGGTCCTGTTCAACTGACCGCAAGAATATGGTCAGAGCCAATTGAAAAACCAATTTTATTGACCCTCCGGCATTCAAATTGAAAAGCGAAGCGTATTGAAAATGATTGCAATGAAATTGGAATTTTATTGGTTTGAAATCGAAAAAAAGAATTGGGAGTGTCTTGGGGGAAGACTTTAAAATTTTAAAAGGATCACAATTTAATAGAAGCATACCTTTAGTTGTATTTGGTGTTGTTACAGCAGTATTATGTTTTAACACGAGATTTTGTAAAATTTGCAAAGTGATCTTAATAATAAAGTGATCCTAGCTGGGCAGCACCTGCTGACATCCCTTGCAGTAAAGCTTGGGATCAAGGCTCTTCGCTTTGTTCCGTTGCATCTTCACCAGCAGGTAGATCACACCCACCGAGACCCAGGTGGCCTTGGCTACCTTTTAAAGAGATTTGTAATATTAAGGATCTTTTAATATAAAGGATCTTTGGATTAACTTACATTCGCGCGACCCCGCACAGTCTGGCTGTTAAAAACATCACTGAATTTAAAGCTTTCTGGCATATTTTATGGATTTTCAAAAACCCTTTTTTAACTGATTTCGTCAACAGAGAGATGAAAACCAAATCGGATTTGGAGAATTTAACTTAGACACTAGAGACAAAGCATTCTTTGATACCAAAATGTATTCAAAATAATTAGAATAATACTAGTTTTTATTCAAATCAAGTATGTAAAATTTATTATAAATATTTTAAGCAAAAAGAAAATATAGCTCTATTTTAAGAACTAATTCAAAGGCCCTATTAATAACTTCTTACAAGGATCTATTTAAGAAATAGTAGCTTTGTGAATCCTTGCCAGATCTAGTCTTACAAAAGGTTTACTGAAACCCCTTACAATTAAATAAACATAAAATTGGACAAAATATTTTCTATAACCAAAATTGGCTGCAAAATATTATATTAGCTCAGTTTGTGCATTTGTATGTGTGAAGGACTTTGCAGTGGGGAATGCTTGTGGTCGTTTTAAACAAACCGCAGGTGTTGCATACATTTGCCAGCTTTGCATTAATTATGATGTGTGTCTCGGCAGCGGGGAGACAGAGAGAACAGAGAAACTACGGGAGAGAGACAGTGAGAGAAGGAGACCAGCGAAGGTTTCCAGGGGGTCCAGGGGGCGTGGCGGCAAAACTATTTGCCGCACTTGCGACCGAAAGCTGGGAGCTCGTACGTAAAATTGTAGCATACTTATGGGCTAAAGTAATTTTATTGCCATGCACAGGAAGCTGCAGCGACGTCGTTGTCCTGCCAGAATAGAGAGAGGAGAGAGAGGGAGAGAGAGAGCAGAAAAGGGGTATCCCTGTAGAGCTCCTGGCACATCGTGTGACCCGTAAACTTTACAGTTTCTTTGTTTGGACTTGGCCAACGTGCCGGGCCCCAAGTTTGTTGCCGCTCTTATTATTTTAGTTGGGTAGTTTTCGCTAGTTTTGCCTGGGTTTTCCAGTGGTGCACTTAAAAAAATATTGCTAAGTAAGTAATGCACTTGAAAATAAATTTTTTTTTGTTCATTTTAAATTTGTTATTTTATTAATAAATACAAATAAAATGTTATACATAAGTAACACATTTAATGTTAATAATAAAATGTACTTTCAAGTGCATCACTTGCATAGAAATTTGTCAGTTATCAGCAATAAATATATTCTTAATCTTAATCTTAATCTTAATACGGAATTTGATCAATATTATGTATTAATATTTAAGTGTTTAATCCATTTAAAATAGTTATGTTACATTTAATTACCTTTTTTTGTACTCTAAAAAGTATTTGTTGACTTTTATATTAGTTCAATAATTTTTTCCAAAGCTTTGTAGAATACTTTTCTATTTTCCAACTTTACAAAATATTCATTGGCTTTTAAATATTTAGATCCATATTAAAAATCCAATTGTTTTCCATCTCATTTCCATTTTTTCAGTAAAAATGCAGTTTTCAAAACCTGAAAACACATTCCTTAGTACTAAATATTTATTTTCCTAATTAATTTAACTATTATTTTCCGTGTACTGATTCTTTTTTAGAACTGCCACAGAGAGTGGATGATGTGGAGATCCTGTGCGTCCTGGGTATGCGTCCGCACATAAAATGTTATTGCGAAAAACTATTAAATTTCTCCAGAGATGAAACTATGATCAGAAATTTAAATCGATTTATTAAAAGCCGTCGCAGTTGTTCGTTCAAGTGATTGGAGTTGGTTCCCTTGGAAAGGAGGACGAAGGAGTACCAGTGGCTTCCAACTGCGGAAAGGAACATGTGTTGCCATACAAAAGTTTTTGAGACCGAACAGCGAAAGGGTTTCCACAGTGAGGCAATCGCTGATTGATGGGAAAGGAATTGAATCAGTGGGTTAATTATAAGCTAAAATATATTACATTTGTATAATATACTAAATTATTTAAGCTATAAGTTATTCTACTTCAAAAAAATACATAATAAATTACAACCCAAACTTTTTTAAAGTCTTAAAAAACATATTTAAAATAACTAAAGAAAAAGGAAAATATTCCTTTAATTAAATTCCTTACTTGTAGTCTGAAATATTACTTTAAAAATATCCAATAAAATTCTGTTACAGTTCATAGACTTAAACACATTTTAATTATATAAACACTTCCACAAACTTGTTCTTAATAAACATTTCAACCCACTGTTCAGAGTGCCTTACCCGGAACCCATATCCATCCGCATTGGCAGTCATCTCTGGGACAAAACTGGGGGAAAAGCAAAATTTACTATGTACACTTAATGTCTAGACAAAGCCTCCAATTACCTTATCCGATTACACGAAGATTTGCCCCACGAAGTGTTGGACGTTGGCTACGAAGCCCAAAAACCGAAACCCCGAAGACCAAACCCATTGCTTTTTTTGGGGGAAAAACCCTTGACCCGGCATGCCAGGAACTCTTTGGCAGAAAATCTTCATATTACTGTTGTCCCTTTTTTCTGATTAAGAGAGCGGGAAAATGTTGAAATAATTTCGGGCAAAAGAAACGTTCTCACACCCTTTCGCTGAGGGGGTAAAGGAGGTAAAAAGCACTTAAGTGCCTTGGCCAGGACTCGGGTTTTTAATTGAAGTGCAGAGTCCAGAGTCCTTGTGTGGGTGTGTCGTTTTTCAAGCAGGTGTAAAGTTAAATCATAAAATGAAATTAAAATAAACCCAAAGATGAAGCCAAAGCCAAACGTAATGAAGTACGGAAACGTAACACAAAAAAAATGAAGGAGTATGAAAAGGATTAAGCGTGGGCTAACTCGACATCCCAAAGGGTTTCCGGTTGCTTCCCCTGGTGCCCATAATTAGCTGCAAGTTGGCTAACAAATTTTTCCCGAAATTTTTCTACAATTTTTTTTTAGAAAAAATTTTTTTAGAAAAAAATTTTTTTTTTTGGATAGAACAACATTTTGTTATTGAAAAATTCATGAGAGCCAGACTGCGAGCCTAGAAGATTGACAGAAGGACCTGCTGGGGGGCGTTACAGGGGCGTGGCAGGTGATATATACTCTGTTATTTTATAAGCAGTACTTATATAATAGAAACTTACAAAATAACTTACAATTTCCTTAAAATAAAGTATATATTTTTTGCCATAATTTATTATTTGAGAAAAGAATGTTGAACATTTTCTTAAGATACTTAGGATAGCTTTCGTTTTCTATACAATTTTGTTACTCATAAATATTTATGAACTATTAAATTATTTTCTCTGATAAATCTGGCCTTATTTTTTTGTAACCATATTAAAAAAATTACCCCCTTTAACCCCCTAAACTCCCCTTTAAAGCTTACGCCACTGCCAGTAGTCGACGCCATCGTTTTTGTCATATTACAATATAATTTATTAAAATTCTTATTTGCCAACGCAAAGGACAGCAGCAGGAAGATGTCAGGAGATGGCAAGAGTTGGCCAGAAAGAGATGGCCAAAAGGAAAAGCACACACACACTAAAGAAAGCAGACTGTGCCATAAAAACAAAAGCGCCTCGTTAGTGTTGAATTTTTAATAAAAAGCCGCACATGATACTGAGAGAGCCAGAAAGTAAATTACAATATTACTTCTATAATTTGTTATAATGAGGCCCATTTCCCCGGCTTTGTTGTGTTATGCGAGTGTAATTGCATTCTGTTGGCCATTAAATAGATAGAAGGCCAGGCCAAGCCTGTCCCTTTCGCATTTGCATATGGAAAACGCAATCAAAGCCGCCGGAGAGTCAACAAAACCGCTAAGTAAACTCAAACAGAATGAATGGTCAGCCGCTGAAATGGGAAATTTGGGAGGGAAAGCATGAACCTGAAAATCCCGACATTTCATTTCGATGGCCACGCATTTGTTTGAACTTTAGCCAAATGCACACGCCCCCTCGCATAAACACATCTACATATAGCATATACTATATATATATGTGTGTATATATATTCAACCGTATAAACACAACATCCGCCGTCATTCGGTTCCGGCATTCGGTATTCGGTATTCGGTGTTTGCTTTTGAGGTTACGCCTCCGGAATCGGCCAGCGGAATCGGGTGGGTCACCCCGACGACAAAAGCGCGGGGTCAGCATATTGCGCATACGACTGTGGGTAGGTCGGGGGGGAAAAGGGAAATAAGAATGGAAAGAATCGGGAAAGATATATTCATTTTATTGGGAATAATGAATAGTCCTTCGTCAGGGTAAAGTATTAATTTAATTCTGAATAATTAGTGAGGTTTACTAATATTTATAGGAAATTATACTGGACGTTTGGCTGATATCCATACTGTAGCTTAGTTTAGAATTAAGCATACAGTGTACAAATAAATACATTCTAGACGATTTAGAAATTTCTTTTATAGTATTTAAAATGAAATATTTACTGTTTTGTGTTATTAGCGCTTTATAATCTTAAAACTATCTATTTGTACATTTGTTTATGAAAAAATTCTGGAAATTATATGTTTTTTAAGTCAATTTGCTTGAATGTTATTATTTGAGAAATTATACCAGATAATTTAGAGATTTCTTTTATAGAATTTTGAATGAAATATTTACTTTTTAGAGTTTATAATAATCTAAAAATGATCTAATTCCACATTTTTATGAGAAAAATCTGGTAATTATAGGTTAGTTGAGTCAATTTCTTACAATTATTTGGAAAGTAGTATAGTAAGTATAGTTTATGAGAAATTATACCAGACGAATAGAGATTTCCTTTATAGAATTTTGAATGATATATTTATTGTTTTTTACAATTTCTTAAGAGAAAACTCTGGTAAATATATGTTGGTTAGGACAATTTGTTTGAATATTATTATTTGGGAATTGATGAAAGTACAAGAATTAGGAATGATGTATTTACTGTTTATTATTATTAGTGAATTATAGTCATAAAACTATCTATCTATCGTCGTAAATTATTTATTAAAATATTCAGTGAATTATATGTTAGTTAAATCGATTTGTTTAAATATTATTATTTGGAAAGTGATATAAGTAAAAGAATTTGGAATGATATATTTACAGTACTTTATTATAAGTTAATTATAAATTTATAACTATTAATTTGTAAATAATTGATGAAAAAATTCTGCTAACTCTATGTTAGTTAGGTCAATTTGTTTGAGTATTATTATTTTTAAAGTGATACAAATAAAAAAGTTTATTATTTTAAAATAAATTTAATGAATAATAAACATGCTATTAAAATCTATTAAAAGATCTGCATCTAAAAATATGAAATTTATATCAAAATTGTGGTACTTTTATAATTTAGCAGCTGATAAAATAAGTATATTTGTCTGTCTGTCTCTGTCTCTGTCTCTGTCTCAAAGTTATTCAAAATAATTGCTTTAAAAGAATGTTCAAGCTTCACTTAAATTTTAAAAAATAACCAAAATATTTGCAAAACAAAGATGCTTAGTATTCTTTTATATTGATTTAATAAAATTAATTACAACTACAAATAAATTGAACAAATATATTTCCAATAAAAATTCAATGAACAGAAGAATTCGCATCCTCCGAAATTACCAATTTTTCAATTGTTTTTTTTTCCAAGCCAAAGCACAACAATTTCCCCTACCAAATATCCTACAAATCTCTCCAAGAAAATAAGCTAAGCAAATGATGCAGAGAGAAGGAAAATCGGAAATGCCAGGAACAGGCAATTAAAGAGCAACCAATACCACTCACACCCCATCGAAATCCTTGAAGGACCCCCAACCCCTAAAGCAGTCAACGAAGCAAACGGAAAATTCATTACAAACAAATTAACAAATAAATCAAATTTCAATACGAAAATTTGTTTGCGAAAACAATTTTGAGACGGGTTGGCCTTTCAGCGTGGTGTAAGTTCCAGGATAAGTTCTCTGTACAAATCGCATGCCACGCCCCAACGCGGACAAGGGGGAGAGTTGAATGTTGAATCCCATTTGACTGACAGGCGGCAAATCGTCTGAAGCCGAGAGCCGGCGCACTTGAGAAATCATTTATCTAAATTAATTCCTGTCGTTTACATTTGCCGGGGCCTTGCCGAGGGTAAGTTCGGGATCTAAATGCAAACGAAAACAAAAATCAAAGATTAAGACAAACATTTACTACCAAGGATGAGGATGCTGCGGATGAACTGCCAATTGCCTGGAAGCTAGACAAACTCACGCCTCACCCAGACCCCGAGTTTCCAGTTTCCAGTTCCGTCTTAACCCACTGATAAATGATATGAATGCGCATTTCTGTCGACATCGCGTCGCGTTAATAACTCATTTTGAAAATTCCACAACAAACCCTGACATACGTAACCCACACAAGAACGCAGAAAAAACCTTCCAAAAAACAATTAAAATTGTTCTTAGACTGAATTCGCAACATTTTCAACCCTTTTTAGGGGGGGGTTTCCCCCTGTCTGTCTGCGGAAAAGTTGGATTCATCAAAATCGCGAGGGAAACGCCGCGCGACTAAGACGCACGCGGTTTTTGACGCTAAGCTCACCGAAAGATGAAAAGTCGTAATGAGAGTGAGAGTTTAACCCCTTACAACTACGTATATTTGTATATATATAAACATATAGGAAATCGAGAGCGAGAGCTAGAGTTAGAGAGATTTAAGCTTGTTGCTTTGAATAATTGGTTCTGTCAAAAGCAGCAATTATAATGCCCGAGTCGCGCTATAAATGATACATCAAATGGAATTTTCAATTACATGTTCAATTCGTAGTAAGCTTAATATTCACATTTACGTAAAATAGTCACTTTGATAAATTGATTATGAAATTAATAAATATTTTAGTATAAATACTACAATAGTTAAGCAAAAATTTACAACAATAATTATATTTAATTAACTTAAAAAGTAGTTGAGATTATTTTGAATTATCGTTTTATGTATAATTAATATAAGGTACAAGGTACAGAAAATTTGTAAAGAATTTAATTTATATTTCAACTTTGTACTAACTTAAAGATATTAGTTTCTGTGCCCCAAAAATCCTAGTTCCTGTATGTTCTAAATGTAATAATTATAACATTTGTATTTAAATACATTATTTAGAATTAATATATATAAGAATATATTCACTTTTAATTAACACTAAAAGCTATAAAGATTTCCCCATGAATTTATTTATTTCCATTATTACTTTGTACTAACTTTAAGATATTAGTTTCTGCGTCCCAAAAATCCTAGTTTCTATATAATCTAAAAGTAATAGTTAAAACATTTGTACTTAAGTACATTATTAAGAAATTATATATATAAGAATATATTCACTTTCAATTAACACTAAAAGCTATAAAGATTTCCCCATGAATTTATTTATTTCCTGAATGTATACTAACTTTAAACTATTTGTTTATGTGCTCCAAAAATTCAAGTTACTTTCTTTGCTCTTAATTGTTTTAATTTAAGTACAATTTTAGGGTTAAATATGTAAAATAAAAATATTTTATTAAATGTACAAGAAAAACTATTTTGATTTTTTAAAGAATTTATTATTTAACTTGACTTTTTACTAACTTTAATCTATAAACTACTATGCCTCACAATTCATAGGAACTTTCTGTACTAAAAATAATATTAATGTTAGTTAAGTACATTATTTGGCGTTAATAGACTCTTTAAACTGTGTAAATTGTTTATAAAATGTTTTTAAAAACTCTTAATCAACTCCCTTGAAAATATTTTGAGGCGGCGGCTCCAGCAAAACATTATTAACAAATTCTGGTGATTTTCTGGCATACGCCACCACCAGCTTATAAGGTGATAAAAACTTTTGATCCTGATTCCTTTCTCCTTGCTGCAGATTCATTGATATGACAATTTCTATGAAGTCATCAAGGAAATCTTCATGTAAAGTCGCAGGCATGCGCTCCAGAAAAGGACAAATGGCCCTAACGTTGTCTGGAAATAACAATAAAAATTATTATTTAAATTAAAATTTAAACTTTCAACTCACCCTTGAGAGTCCTCACACCTTCATAGACAAACACCTCATTGCGTATTTCCACATTGTGATGTATGAAACCCACTTCGTTGAGCAACTGACTGAATTCCTCGCCAGGATTCTGGCTGTAGTGCAGTGGCGATATAAACTGCTCCACATCCTGCATGTAGCCCGACCACTTCTCATTCGTTTTAAGGATTTTGTAGACTTCGTAAACCGGATTGGAGGCCAGAAAGGCCAAAAGGCAATCGCCGCCCTCGGGTCGCAGAAGATTGTAAATATTTCCCAGGGCTCCCTTCAGATTCTGCACCCAATGGAGGCAGTAGAACGAGGTGACATGATCGAATCTTCCGCTCAGCTCCTGCGGCAGACTTTCGCAGCCAATGTCCAGGACCTGGAACCTGGTGCGCTCCTCCCGCTGGTAATGCTTACTGGCAAATCCCACCATCTGGCTGGATATATCGGTGCCCACCAGTTGGCCGCGACTCGGCAGCAGGGGCTTCACAAAGTCCATGAGGACATTACCAGAGCCAGAGCCAACGTCCAGGAGCGTGTCCTCGCCATCGGATCTCCACTGTAGCGTCGACGCGAACTCGTCCAGGATCAGCTTGGCATCGTGCCTCTGCACCTGGTTGGCGTGCTGATATAGAGAGGCCTGATTCATCGCGACTACTGATCGTCGGCTGAGCCGATCCCCAGCTTTATATAGATATACGCCGGACCAGCCACAGTGGCGTCATTCACAGATTCTAATTTTCTCTCAACTGGAAAGAAATATTTTTACTCGTAGTAGCTCTCTCTCTCTATCTCACTCTCCAGCTTATGACGTCGGAGTACTTTCGTATCATTTATTTTTAAAGCTCTGTAATTTTATTGGTTCCGCGGGAAAAAGTGAGCGAGAAACTGAGAGCTGTAGATCTTGTTGACGCTCAAAATACACTAGTCTACAAGATTTTTAGACTTGTTACAAAGTAATTATTCTTTAATTCATTTATTTTATTTTTCAAATTTTTGTAATTAAATAAAAATAAATACAAAATTATAGTAAACACCTAAGCGCTTTACATAGTAATATAAATAAACATATATATATATATTTATATAAATTCTTATAAAAAAATCATTAAAACATATTAACTTGTCGATTTTAGCTCTAATTTATGTGTAGTTCTTTATATATTAATATTATTATATTTCATATAAAAAATCTATATTTTTAATAGTATTTGTACTTTAAATTACATAAACTTCAATGTTGTTAGTATATTAAACACAATCTATTCCGTTAATCTCTTGGAAATTTCAGAGGGAAATACGAATCAGTGGAGATTTTTCGGAAGTGGAAACTAGAACAGGCCTGATAGTGAAAATACTTTATTAAATTAGATATAATAGATTGAAGAAACAAATTTTAAATTGATTTATAAATTTATACCATCCTTATTCTTAATTAATTTTTAAATAGAATACAATTTATTTAAAATAAGATAATAGATCGAATAGAAAGATTTTTAATTTATTTATAATATTATAAAATCCTTATTATTAATTAAAACCAAGACATTTTTTTTAAATTTATTTAAATTATTGATACTTGTAAGTAATATAAAGTTGAATTTAAATAACACGCTTAAATTACCTAACTTTTTTTCCTTTCTTTTGTAAATAAATAAATATAAGATCATTTATTTAAAATAAAATATAAAAAATACATAAAATTGATTTCTATATATATATATATATATATATATAATACCATTATTATTCTTAATTAAAACAAAAGTACTTTTTAAAATTTATATAAATTATCGAAACTTTTAAATAAAATTTAATTAAATTAGCCGCTTACATTTTTTAAAGACTTTTTAAATTTCTATAGATTTATTAAATAAATTAAAATTATTAAATAAAATACATAATATTTATTTGAATTGTAAAGAATTCATAATTAATATCATGTACAATATTTTAAATTTTCTTCCCCCAAAATACATTTAAAAATCCTTAATCCAACCTCGCTGTATCTTCACAAATCTCGGGCATAAAACAGCTCAAGTTCTAGGTCAATAGAGTTAGCTAATGCTTCCTTCATAGAATTACGACTTGAAGGTACGTAACCAGGCATTGACATGCAAATGGCAATTGAACTTGAGAAAACCCCTGGAAGTGAATTCCTCGCGATATTAACATACATTTTTTTATGAATAGTGTACCAGCCTCCAATGGAACAATGAGGGATCAAGCACAGCAACTGGAATGAGAATGCCCGAAAAAAAGTGCTCACAATTATTCGGGGCTCATCCCGAAAGTGCAGAAGTGAAATATATTTTTGGGAGTGCATTCAACCCAAAACCAACCAAAAACTCCCTAAAAAAAAATATATAAATATAAAGAAATAAAAGTTGGTTCAACGACCTACCCCAAGAATGATTAAAAATAGTTTGAGAGAAAAAAGAAATTACCAATAATTATTTATGGATTTATAAATAGCAAAACGAAGGAATGATGGAAAGTACTTTTACAAACAGAGCTCACCCTTTCGAGTCCCTCTGAATATCATTTCAGTTCGGGGCATATAAATTCATTAAAAACATTCCATTTAGCTGCAAATTACATTTGTGTAATTGCTGTCAGAGACAGAGCACGTTGCTCATGATATTTCAAATATTTCACATATGAGCAGAAGCAGAAGCAGGAGCGTTTGATGTCCCTGGGATATAGCATCCATATATACATATACATATATATAAATTCATTTGCCAAAAGTGACATCAAAAGCCCTCGTCTAATGTGTGTGGGCGTTACGGCTGGTTAATTGCATTTGTCGCAGACTCTTTTCGGCAAAAAGGGGTTTATTCGGCTTGCAATTACCAAAAGCTGTCGATTGGCTCGAGCTGTCACAGAGCCACGGAAATCAATTAAATCAAGGACGAACCGTAGCAGAGAGCATCAGGATTTAGATGACAGCTGGGAGTTGAGTTTTGGTTTCCACTTCCGGGCTGAGAGGGAATTTTAATGCATTTACCAGGCAGGCATAACTTCATTATTGCCGGAGAGATGTTTGAGTATTTGTGGTAAGAAGAGGTTTAAGTTGAGAGTAATGTCTTTAAGATAATAGATTTCAAAGATTTATATATATATATTTATATATATATTTTATATAAATCGATTTCCTAAATCTTTTCAGCTGTTTTTTAAATAAAAATTGTATAATACATTTTAAAATCACTCTAAATAAAATCTATATGGTCTAAAAAAAATGTTTACACCTTAAATAAATATTTAAAATGTTGCAAGTCTACTACATCTTCTAAAAAAAATTATAAAAATTATAAATATACCTCCCCTCAACCCCATTAATTCCCTTTTCTTTCACATTTACTCTTCTAGTAATCCTTAGCCAATTAAATCCCCCTTGACCACGTTTTTAGCCCACTTTTACCCACCTCTTCACCACCTTAAACAATAGAAGAAAAAGCACAAAAGCCAAAGTAAACAGAACCTCATAGTTTTATGTGATTTCTAATGGATTCAGGAACACTTATAAGCCAACCCATCACCCGCTAAACAACCCTTGCAACTCCTTCCCTCCAATTCATTCGCACACACTTGAGAACTATTTAAAGTTTATCTAACTGAACAGTAGACTATAGAAGCCTGTTCTGGTTATTTGTACATGTTTCGGGAGGAGGGTATCAGGGGGGGGTTGTGTACAGTCGAAGCAACAAAAACTTTTGCATATGTTGAAATAACAAAAATAACAAACAAAGTAGAAAGAAAATCACATTGGGTGGAGGAAAGGGTTGAGATTGAGAGGCGGTTCCTCACGGGTGCTTCACGGGTGGGGAAATGAGTTTTTAATGTCCCAAAGGGGAATACTTCAAGAGTACTAAATATGTGTGCGGATGCACTTAAAGAAAAATGTGGGTATTAATTAAGGGAAGAAATATAAATTGTATACGTGAACTGTACAATTTTCTTAAAGACTTTAAAGTTTGTCAATAGTTTTTTAAATAGAAAAAACATTATAATATTGGATAATCATAAAATCTTGTTTAATGATATTTTCGAAACTGTATTAAATATTTTAATTTATTTATTTTAACAAGTTAAGCGTACTATTAGCTTTTTTAAGATTAATTTTATTTTAAATAGGAAATACATTATAATTATGGATACATAGCTTTTGCTTCTCATTAAATCTTGTAAAATTGTACTTTCAAAACACAATTAAATATTGTAATGTATTTATTTTAATAAGTTAAACGTACTATAAGCTCTATTAAGTTTAAATAAATTTTATATAATTTTAAATTAATTTTATAAATACTATATACACACTTTTCCCAGTGCATTAGCTCTCTGCAATAGCTGGGGCAAAGCAGATTTAAAATACAAAGTAAACGGCGATTTGTTGTTATTGATTAGAGCGGACAGACCCAGACAAACATATGAGCTTCTTCATCCTTTGGCTTCATCTTCTCAGTTTCCTTGGAGAGCCCCAAGGATGGGGGTCCTCTTCTGCTGTTTCCCAAGACGACGATGCCCGCAAACTTGATGAGTATTTAAAAGTTTTCCATTGTGTGTTTGATGAATATTTAATTAAGCATAAAAGGAGCTGAGCAAGAAAGGGAAAAACTTTGGCAAAGGGTTGCTACACTGTTTCGTTCTGTATTTTGTTTCTTTTTTTTTCTTAGCCTCCTTTTCTCTCCCCTCCCCTCAAAAAAACACATCCTTTTCCATTTTCCCAGCATTGTGTGGCGAGCTTAGAGAGTGCAAAAGAATAAAACAAAATCAATTAACGCTTCTTGGTTCCGTTTCTTGCTTTTAGCTGGTTGTTCTTTTTTTGTTAATACTCTTTTAAGGGAGAGTTTAGAATATTTAGGATAAGTACAAAATATTATTTGGAAATATAAATATAATAAAATAAAACTAACCCTGAGAACTTGCTGCTCAGAATTTTTAATAAGTTTATGAAAAGAAAAGTAAATATAAGTTGCAAAATCTTTAAAATAAAATCATAAATAATATAGTTTGACTTTGATAGGAGACAGTTAAATTAGGGAAAAATAAATGTTAATTTAGTAATTATAAAATGCTATAATAAAATAACTAAAATGTACATTTCTTAATATTTTTAGTTAAATAAAACAAAATCCCTTTACTATTCTAATGACCCATCTTAATGAGCATTTTTTAAACAAACTTTCTATTATTAATTCCCAACATTTCCCCGACTTATTTTTAGAGTATTCAAAGGTCCTTCAATACCCCATATTTTCATCCACTCCGCACTGTTACGTATTGTTTTTATTATATAAGTATTTTACAAGTTGTAAGCAAAAGGCCAGGTTCAAAAGAGCAGCGAAAATAATTAAATAGTAAAGAAGGCAGGCCGCCAAGGAAGCCCCTCACCCGGTTTTTCTGAGCTGAAAAACCAACCCACTCAACCCTTTTTTCTTCATTTTCTTATAATTTTTTTTTTTGTTTTGTTGTTTTCCAGGGGATTTGCTGGGAGGGAGTGGGGGGCGGTCTCAAAGAAGCCCACAAATAGCCAAAAGCTAGCGAGTGTTGATGGCAGCTACCAAAAAACCCCCCTCCCATAGCGCCACGCCCACATTTTATATATATGCATATTCCTCCTTCTTATATTAATTTGTTTTCAGTTTTTTTTTTTTTTGTTTCGATTTTTGCGGGCGTTGGGAAAATTAATTAAAAATTAAATGAATGAACGAACGAGCGCTGGGATAATGAGCCCCTAAGCTGATTTTGCGCTTAAAAGTATGCAATGGGAAAAAATTGTCGAGCTGCCGGAGCATGGCATTCAATAACAATTCCCACCCTCTGGAAAACACCCCCCACCCACCTGATATACAGGTATTCCTCCGCCCAGCAACAAAGAAACGAAAAACTTGCAATTTTTTGTCGCATTTTTTTGCTGTTTGTATTTTATTTTCGTTTAATATCGACAAAGCGCCAAGCGAAAAAGAAATAAGAGAAAGGAGAGGAGAGAGATGGGAAGGGGATTGGCAGCAAACGAGAAAAATGGTGAAAATTTTCTTTAACGTAACAAAATATTTTTATAAAATAATCAAGTTTTTCCTTTTGCTCTGTTTTGTTTGCTGCAAATTATTTTTAGCTTTATGGAAGCTCCGGCCACCGAGAGGGAAGCTGCAGGGCGTTTTATGTGTTCTCGGGGTGTAAATTAAAATTGTCCGCATTTCGCTTCCTTTTTTTATTTTGTATAATGAGACAGTGGTGCGGGTGGGAGGGGAAAGAAACTCAATATTGAAAGAGACAGAAACAAAAAACAAAATTAATTAATAATGGCAAAAAATATTTCAATGGAAAGCTTCGAAACTGAGAGAGGAATCGATGATCAAAAGAAATAAGTTTGGAGGTACAGGAGATAAAAGGAGAAGAGATAAAGGTATCTCTAAAGAAAAATATTAATTATATTATGTGTTAAAAAACAATATTAATAGGTGAATATTTAACTAGTAGTTTGGTTAATACATATTAAAGGAAATTGATTCCTTACAAAGGGATACAAATAAGGTAAGTTAAGTATTTAAATGGATAAATAATGATTCAAAAATAAATACACTTTTTAATATATTATAAAGTTTATTAATAATTATATATTTATTATTTGTTATTAAATATTATTAAACCAAAAAAAATTTAATACAATTTTAAAGGAACATTTAAAACTATCACATTTTCAATATGTTAAAAATATGCTGAGATAAATATATAAGTGAAAGCTAAGCCATTAAAGTTTTTTAAAATATTTGTGTATAATTTGTATACATTATGTGTTAATACATAATAATAATACATGAATATTTAATAAGTAGTTTATTTAATGCTATTTAAAGGAAACATTTACAGCTAACACAATTTCAATATGTTAAAAATGTATTGAGATAAATATTTAAATGAAAGCTGACCGAATGATAAGTAAATAATAGTAATAATTTAATAATAATAATTTGTATAAATTATGTGTAAATAAATAATATTAATACATGAAAAATTAACAAGTACTTTATTTAATTCAATTCAAAAGAAACATTTAAATCGAACACAATATTCAATAGTTTATTAAAATGTTAATATAAATATTTAAATAAAAGCTTATCCATACAAACAAATATAGCTAATAATATATTTTATACAGCATTTTGTAGTTAAATATTAAGTCAACATTTAAATTCCCCAAAAATTAAACATTTCAATGTAAAAATCGACTTCATTTTTTAAACATTTCCTTGAGCATAAACTTCGGTTTCAATTACAAGTTAGCTTTGTCTCCGGGCATGACCTTACCCCTACGGAGACTGAAAGTCAAATTCATGGCAAAACCAACCCCTAAGCCACAAAACATTCTTGCTTCCTTTTGGACAGTAAGTGAGAAGAGGGGAAGGACACTATCAAAAGTCAATTACAATGCAATTATTGTATCCCCCTGCTACCAAAAACCAGAAAACATTTACAAAAGCCATTGAAAAACTTTAATTGAAAATATCAAATTATTTTCGAGTTAGCGTCAGCACAAAAAACGCCAAAAAGACGTGTTCAATATGATTTACATATAGAACCGATAAAATACTGGCAAGGAGGTGTATGTATATATATAACATTAATTACGCAGCCAGATTGTAGTGGCGACAAGAAAGTTAAGTTGCCGCAGAGTCAAGAGTCAGGGCCAAAATTGTAATGAGTTGGCATTTTCGGAAATATTCAAGGAGACACAAAATCCTCATCCAACGGATGGGTTACCCCCGAAAACCCCGCACCTTGGCCCTCACTGAAATATCTCGTTGTAAAGTAGCTGAAATGACATTAAAAAGGCAAAACCATGCAGAAAGGAAGGACACATCCACATCCTTATGGACACTAACCAGCCAGAAGGAAAGCACAGTCTCACACATGAAGCTAAGCCCAAACTGGGGATAATTCCTCTTCCACCCCCTTCTCCGCCCCATCGTTTCATAGTTTACAATCTTATTATCTTGGCTTGGCATCTCAAGTCCCACACACACACAATTTCCTAAGGCAATTAAAAATCTTCACACTGTCGTCGATGTCCTTTTCCTTTTCCTCTTCCGGCTTTCCTCCTTTTTCCGGCTGCTTTGTTGTCCCCTCGTTGGCCCAAACTTGATTTTGTTTATTAAACATATTTTGCATAAAATTCACTTTATTTGCAGTTTATTTCATAAGAAAATTATAAGGTCCTTCCTTGCCACCCCCTCCTTGCCACGCTTGATAGTTTTTCCTCTGGGGCAAGAGGTTTTTTTGAGGGGGGGGAGAAAAGGAGGAGGAAGGATCTAGTGTACCTTATTCTTTGATTATGTTTGATCACGTTTTGTTGCAAAGTTTATTTGCTGGTGTGGGAGTGGTATTGTTTGACTGGGATTTCAGTGTCGAGACTTGGAAAATGTACGGGAAATAAGTAGTTCTTGAAAATCTTGCAACAAAAATGTGAAAAAACCATTAATAAATCCTTTGGTGTTGAAAAACTGATTTGTAAATAGTTTTTCTAATTAAAAAAAATACTTTTTTAAGTGAGTTCAAACCCGAAGTCAGGTAACATAAATAATATTACGTTTTATATTTAATGAATTTTTTTATTATTCATGCGAAACTTAGATTACATTAATTTATAATTTTTTATATTATTTTTGGTTTACATTTGTTGCAATTCCTAGTTAAAAAAAAAACTAATCAGTGCTGATTTTTCCGATTAATTTAACATAAAAACCTTTCGTAAATTAATTGCAATTTGTCGCCAAATTTGCACTTTGGAATTTCAGGTGCAATTCCTGTAATAACATACGTTTTATCTTTGAAATTCTTTTACACTGATAAAAAAATCTTCTTTCAAGATTTTGTGCATTCTTAAGTTAAAATCTTGATAAAATACCAAATATCTAAATATAAGACTTAAAATTATGGAATTACGAGATTTTAAGCTTCATTTAAAACCAAAACAACTTTAAAAAAATCTCAAAAAAAGACCAACATATTCTGGCGATACTTTCGTAACAAAAAGTCTTGAAAAATGATCAAAAGTCATGAACTTTTTTATCAGTGTACCTATGCTTCTTGAAAAGTTTAATATAATAATTTTGAGACCACATTGACTTAAATATATATAGTTTTAAGAATATAAAAATACGAAAAAATGTTTCCTAAAGTTGGCAATGGTAAACGGAGAAATTATTTGGTAAGCTAAGTTTTAAGCTAAGTTTAATTAGCATATATTTTACTCCAAAAACTTAGTTCACTTTAAATTTATAAATTCACTTTTTTCAGTTTTATCTTTCATTAGAGTAATGCCCATTTTTGCATATATTTCTATAAATTTCATAATTTTCTTAAGCTTTCTATATTCTTAACCAAATTAACTCCCAAATACTTATCCCCTTAATCCCATAACCTCCCCGATCCTCTCAAATTCCCTCACCATCACCATCACCACCACCCACCCATCATTTGACGCTTTTTCTTATCTAACACATTCACTTCAACATATTCTCCCCAAAACGCCAGCCACCAGAAAACCCGAATGCAGTCACACATGAAAATCCCATAAAAATTGACAATAATAAGCCACATATCATCATTTCACTCTCCTCACACATCGCACATATGCCCAGAGCGTACGTTCCACTCGATAAGGAGTCGCCAAGGCCTGCAAATCAACCAGAAATCGAAAGCTATTCCCCATTGCCACCCTTCCAAAGCCAAAGAACAACACAAAAAAAGAAACCGAATGAAGAAGAAAATCCCATAAAAAACAGTTCAATGATATAGAAAAATAGATAAAGAAAAATTTGCAAAAATAACAACAATGCAGGGGAGCAGGGAAAAGAGGAAACTGGCAGGGGAAATGGCAAATGGAAAACGCGTGGCAGCGAATCAACTTTAAACTAAGCCGCACAAGGCACTTGAGAATCACAAACAACCGAAAATAAAACGAAAACTCGAAGGGCACTCCGATCTCCGTGGTGTTGTCAAGTGAATAATGGGACAAATCCGGAGAGTAAATATGACACGTTGCAAAATGGCATTCGATGATAAAAAAAAAAAGAAAGAAATCCTTAAGAAACACTCGGAAATAAAATGGTAAAGTGAGCAAAAAAATGTGGTTTAAGATTATAAAAAGATTAAAAAAAAATATAATGTATAATAGAGAAATATATAACAATAAAAATATTATTATTTTACATATTCTAAAGTCAATAAAGGTTTTGATTTTCTCAGCCAAATTATCTATAGAGTTTCAGATATATATTTATAATATGTTTCTTATCCTTAAAGACCTTGTGGCGAATATATTCTCTTATCAGATTATTATTTAGTCTTAAATTACAGCTAAAAAAATAAACAAATTAATGAAAATACTATTTAAAAAAAAAGGAATTTCCATAAACTTTAAAATAAGTTATTCTACGCATAGATAACCTTTTCTAACTAATTAAAAAATGATTTAAAAATAAAGACAGGTATACCAATATCTAAACAATTTTATGTTTTCTAATTGCTTAAATTTATATTTTGTAACTTTAACTAACTAACTTATTTAAAAATCATTTAAAAATAAAGACAGGTATACCAATATCTAAACAATTTCATGTTCTCTTAATGCTTTAATTTATATTTTTTAACTTTAGAAAAATCTGTAAATTCCTTTAAAAAGCACTAATTTTTTTTTAATTTATTTTTAAAAGTGCATGCAACACATAAAGCGCCCCACATCCCGAAGGTTGGATGTCACTGACAGACGCACATCCTTCGGAAAAGGTGTTTTGACAGGGCGTCAGGGCAAAGTCAGAAGTGCAGACACAACAACAAAAAAAAAAAAAAACAAACCAGGAGCAGTGGCAACAAGGGGTTAATATTTACGCCCGTACCCTTACCGTAGCGTATCAATAAAATGATCGCTCCGCTGGGCATACGAAATGTTGGTTTGATAAGCCAGCGTGAAGAAGGCAGAGCACTGAAAAATAATAAATAATATTTCGGAATTTTATTTTTTTTTTAATTTAAGTAGTAAAATAAGAAAAGTGTTAAAAAGTCATCTTTTTTGTATATTAAATACTTAGAAAAAATGTCTATAATTCCAATTATATTAAAAATAGAAAATATTTAATATTTATTTCATAAAAATGTTCTTGTTAATGTTTTGCAATTTTATTTTAAAATAAGTTTAGTAGTACAATAAGAGAACTATTAAAAAAGCATAGTTTTAGTATATAAAATGTTTAGAAAAGATGTCTATAATTCCCAATTACCAATTAAAATAGAAAATATTTAATATTTATTTCATAAAAGTGTTCTAGTAAATGTTCTTGGGTTAGCTTTATATTTTCTTTTAAAGTATTTATTTTTCTTATTATTAATAAGAAAGAAAACTTACTTAAAATTTTATCCCAATTTCCTGCCAACTTTCTTCCAGTACACTCAGACTTTCTGGGGTAGACCTTTCCCACCCACTGAAGTTAATACAAATATTACTTCTTTTTATGCTGAAAGCAAAAAGTGCAAACCAAATGTGGCATAAACATTACATTTGGGCTTCCATTCCGAGAGTTCAGATAAAGGGTTAGCCACTCCCATAACCCCCCAAACGGGGAGAAGTTATGACTTTGTGTCATTGAATCTTTATGTGTGCATTCGATATGCATTAAAATTCAATAATCATAAAAATAACACACACGCACAACAGAAAATATGGGAAAAAAAACAGAAGAAGAAAGCCCGACTGTATGGACTACCCCCAATTAACCCTTGAATGGCGTGCGGGGTTGGGGGGAGCGAAAGAAAATTGTTTTGCTCTGTCTCTCTGCGGCAATATGAACGTCACATAAATCTTGGCAACACTACTACTAAGTCGCTATTAAGTAAAATTGACCACATATTTTATCTCATATGCGCACGCAACAAACGCAGACACAGGGTCAGGGGTCACTGTGGGTGGTGGGGGAGGTGCGGGTGGTCCGTGGGTGGCTGAACAACACACACACACAAGGCAGATGAAGTAGCCAAAACAATGTGCGAGTAAATTAAAACAAAGCTCCAAGAAATCGCAAATTAAATAAGTTTTGGGGAGACAACAAAAGGGAGGGAGGGAGTCTGTCGATGTAGTGTCTGCAAAGATAGTCAATGATATAATAAAACCGGTAATTTGGCGCAAATATTTGAAATAAACAGTAAAAATATTGCACTACAAAAAATGTAGTCTACATTTATTAATATTCATATGTATAACATTGTGGTTATTTGAAAACAATTAACTTTTTTGCAGGCTCCCTCATTCAAAACAAGGTTCTAACCATTTCAGTTAATTTTATAAATAAACTTAATTCTAAGTAAAAAGAATGTAAGAACCCAGCAAAGTTAAAGCATTTACCTCTTTGATTTTTAAAAATTTAACTTACATGTCTGGAAAGAAAGTCCTCGAATAACCAATTTTACCATTTCTGCCAAATCCAACAGCCTAGAAAATACTGAAAAAGATGGGTTACCACCTATTAAATAAATAATTGCTTAAATATTTTTTAAATAAAGATATATTGGACTTTGTTTTCAACAAGGTCTGTCATGAAATAATATTAAATGAATGCTTGCTTAAATATTTTTTAAATCAAAATATTGGGCTCTTTATAAAGTCTGTTTTAAGTCTATCTTGAAATGCTTATAATAAACTAAAACATTTATTTACTTTTCAAAAGCTTTATATTCTTATTTGATTCATGCCTTTACGATTTCACCCGATAAATACTATTCCAAATATTTGGGAGCCAAATGAACAAATTTCTTTGATTTGTTCACATCTACCACTTTTGAAAAATTACTTCAGAAAGATTTTTTACATTCTGCATTTGCTATTTCTTTACATTTTTAAACATTTTAATCTGAGTTTCCCTTAGTTTAGTATTTTTGCACTGCTTGAATACTTTACAGGCAGTTTTAGTATGTTTGAACTGCTTACTTGACATATAAAAAAGCCAGCAAGAAGAGATGCCAGATCTTCATAGTTATAAAGCATATTTAAATTTTGGATGTTTTTTAAATAAAATGTAAATGTATATTTTGTTTAAAGAATAACCTTTGAAATTAATAGATTTGTGGCTCATATAAAAAATTGAAATAAAAATATAAAGAAGTTACCAGAAGCAGCTGTGTGTCAATCGATATTTATCGTTATCGGCGCTTACCGGTGACGTGTATTTTTTTGTTAAAAAAGCCGCATCTTGCACAAAAAAAAGAACAGACAAATAAGCGTCGTTGATTAAGAAGTACGGAATAGGCAATAGCGCAGATAAACCCGTAGACGAAATCGGACACGTAAGCGCAGACATGAGACAGCTGGGTAAGCTAGATTAATACAACAAAAGAAACTATGCTACGAATATGCTAATTTTCAACGCCCCCACAGCGTGCGTATTGTTGCTGGCTTTTGCCGTGGGCAGCACCACTGCCTTCTACTCGCCCAGCGATGGCGTCGTGGAGCTAACATCTGCCAATTTTGACCGCGAAGTGCTGCGGGACGATGCCATCTGGATTGTGGAGTTCTATGCGCCGTGGTGTGGCCACTGCCAGAGCCTGGTGCCGGAATACAAGAAGCTGGCCAAGGCGCTGAAGGGAGTGGTTAAGGTGGGCTCTGTGAACGCCGACGCAGACAGCTCGCTGGGCGGCCAGTTTGGAGTACGTGGCTTTCCCACCATCAAAATCTTCGGGGCCAACAAGAAGTCGCCCACGGATTTCAATGGCCAGCGCACGGCTAAGGCCATTGCTGATGCCGCCCTCGCGGAGGTCAAGAAGAAGGTGCAGGCCGCTCTCGGTGGTGGTGGCTCCTCCGGCGGCTCCTCGGGCGGCTCATCCGGCGATGATGTCATCGAACTGACCGATGAAAACTTTGACAAGCTGGTGCTAAACTCGGACGACATCTGGCTGGTGGAGTTCTTCGCCCCCTGGTGCGGTCACTGCAAGAATTTGGCTCCTGAGTGGGCCAAGGCCGCCAAGGAGCTCAAGGGCAAGGTCAAGCTGGGCGCTTTGGACGCCACCGCTCACCAGAGCAAGGCGGCTGAGTACAATGTACGCGGTTATCCCACCATCAAGTTCTTCCCCGCCAATTCAAAGGCTGGCGATGCCCAGGAGTACGATGGCGGACGCACTGCCTCGGACATTATTGCCTGGGCGAGTGACAAGCATGTGGCGAATGTGCCGGCACCCGAACTGATTGAGATAATCAATGATGCCACCTTCGACACTGCCTGCGAGGGCAAGCCCTTGTGCGTGGTATCGGTACTGCCGCACATCCTGGACTGCGATGCCAAGTGCCGCAACAAGTTCCTCAGCACACTGCGCACGCTGGGCGAGAAGTACAAGCAGAAGCTCTGGGGCTGGGCCTGGGCCGAAGGTGGCCAGCAGCCCGCCCTCGAGGAGTCCCTTGAAGTTGGCGGTTTCGGTTATCCCGCCATGGCTGTGGTTAACTTCAAGAAAATGAAATTCTCCGTGCTGAAGGGTTCCTTCTCCAAGGACGGCATCAATGAGTTCCTGCGCGACATCTCCTACGGCCGCGGCCACACGGCTCCAGTCCGTGGGGCCAAGAAGCCAGAGATCGTTTCTGTGGATCCCTGGGACGGCAAGGATGGCCAGCTGCCCACCGAGGAGGATATCGATCTGAGCGACATTGATCTGGATGAGGCGCCCAAGGATGAGCTGTAAGGGACACTCTAAAGTTTCGAGAACTCACCAACAAGACTGTGCGGCTCAAGCTCAAAATTTTCCACTTATTAAACTAAACAAAACACTTGCATTCTGAATGATATTCATTATAGTCAGCCAGCGTATCTAAATATAAATATACTTCTTAATTATATATATTAGCTCCTTTTTTATACCATCCTCACATAGATCTTAAATGAATTGAAACCAGCGAACATGAAACATTGTGTACCATTGAGAAATGAATAATAAACTGTTCAATTAAATGTGCGTTAAGTAATTTTATACTCAAGGGAAAGAGTTGAACTTGTTAAGGATTTTATTTATTAATTTCTAGGGAACCGTTAAGGCTCAGAAAAACAAGTTGAGAACCTAAAAACCAGAACAAGCCCTTCGTATTTGTTTCTAAAACACTGCCAAAGATTAAGGTTTTTAATGCGTTAAGGCATTATAATAGCAACTATACACCCATCCAGACTTTATAGTATTCAAGGGAAAAATATTACATTTAATCTACATTGAATACATTTAAGAGAACTCTCAACTGTTACTAAAATTCAATTTAAATATTGTTTAAACATATTACTTCAGATTGCGGTGAATCTGATGATTCATTTTCAACAAAACAAAGTTTCTTCTGTGCTTTATACAATTTTAAAAATTATATATTTCTCCAATTTAATGTTCCCCAATAACACACTTAAGAACCTTTAAAAAAATGTTGCATTGTCTCCGCATTCCAAGGTAAAAACATTTATTTTCTTTTCATTTCTCTTTTTTTGTAAAAATTCGTTTAAAAATGTCCAAAAATCAGTTTGTTTGTATAAAATTTGATAAACTTAATCCTAGTTATACGTCTAAAAACGTAATTTGACACATTTTGTATACAAAAGATACTCATAAATCCGATCTAAATGCACAAAATTAAAGATTGCTTAAAAGCGTCTTTATATAAAATATATATTCGTAGTGGCAGATTGGCGCTTAGACTATAAATTGGCATGTTATATATATATATTAAGTACTTGGTTTCGATTTAAGTACAACCTGTGTGTGTTTGGATGGGAAAAATTCGAGGCATCACAAAGAGTTTGGATCTGATTCTGTATGCAAATTGGGCTGTTAAAAAAAAAAAGACTTGCCAAATTCCATGAGATTTTTTTAAGGAAAAAGAACCAAAACCAGGCGACGTGACTCAATTGCCACACTTTGGCTTTGTCCAAAATAAAACGAAAAAAAAAGGAAGGGCGAGGGACACAAAGCGTTGTGTAAACGACTGAAACTACCTGCACAAAAAGATATAAAAACTGTTGCTGGCCAAAGAAATAAGGTAAAAGGGACGGAGGACAGGCCAAAAAACTTGTTGAGCCTTGGGATTAAGAGAAGCAACAGATAAAGAAACGGCCGGGGGATGCGTATGGGAAACCCAATTTACAATTATGAATGATTAATTCCCTTTCCAGCGAACCGTTCAACTGGTTATTGCTACGTTTAAATACTAAGCCCTAGAATTTAACTGACAAAGAAAGCCGAATGATATTTAAGTGCAATTTCAGGTATTTCTTTAAGATATATTCGATTTTGGAAAGATTATTACTGAATCCATGCTGGATTGTTTGTAACTTATCCTTTCTATAGAGATATTTTTGAATTAAAATACTTTTTGAGATATTTAAGGAAGCAATTCATTAAAATTACTACCAAAAATACGTCTAAAACTATCTAAATATTGCACTTAAACAATCAAATACAATCCCTCGGCTTAATCTTTTACAAGTATAATTTTAGGGCTGAAAATCTTTAAGCATATTGAAGCATATTTTTGTGTCTGGCCGGCTTTAAAGTCTTTTTCGAGTTACTAAAAAGAGAGATATATATGTTATATATAGAACTAAACCACCTATCTATCCTCCACTCCAAAATCAGGCCAGTTGGTGATGATGCTTCTGATCGGGATAGTTTTCTATGGACTGAATGGAGCGCGAGGTGGCCGCCGTGATCGTCGATGAGACGTCCATAAACCGGTACTTCTTCTCATCGCGACACAGCAATGGGTAGCAAATGATGCCGTAGTAGAAGACCAGGCAGAGGACTATCACGGTGAAGATGATGGCGATGATTCCGAAGGTTGAGATGCCCGGCCTACTGTCCAGGAACTCCTTGGGCGTCTGGGGCGGTGGGGTCGTTGTGGGCGGCTCTGTGGTCTTGTAGCCCCTCCGGTAATTCCGCGCTCCGCTCGCGCTGTAAATGAAGCAACTGCAGGCTGCGAAAACCAGATCACACAGATTTTAGTCTACATCTAGCCGCCGATTTCTCCACGCGTTGCAGAACGAACACTCACCCAAAAAGAGCACACACAGCAGGTACGCACTACGAGACATTTTTCGAATTCGACGATTGAGCACGAATACACGGGGTTAAAAAAAAGGTTCGTTTTCTTCTTTTTTTTACTCCACGCGAACGGGACGCAGACGCAGAACGAAGAACAGAGAATCGAATGGAGAATCACACAAAGCAACGACGAAAAACCTTTCGCTGGTGTAGGTGGTAGCGATGACAAAGCCTTGCTTATCGATACTAAGCGGGCCAAAGCGTTACTTTTCACTAACGATAGTTGGTAGTCACGACATTTTAAGCCCATTCAGGGATTTCAGGAGAAAATTCCTGTTTTGAAAAGGGTTAATGGTTTCTTAAATAACTTAAAAGGTATTATAATAATTATTATAATTATAAATAATTAATAGGTATATCATTGATTAAAACATCGTTTAATATTTGTTAATATGTAAAACAGTAAACAAATCAATTATGGATTATTTTAACAAATTCAATTTAATGGGAACCCACTTTAAAAAATACATGTACCATTTAGTCAGAAATAATTTTAGTTAGAAATTGATTATTAAATAGGTATCCCACTGATTAATACATCGTTTAATATTTGTTATCATGTAAATCCGTAAACATATCAATGCATTCTTTTAAACAAATTTAATTTAATGGGAACCATATTAAGAAATACATAAAGAATTTAGTCAGAAATAATTTTATTTAGAAACAAAATTATTATACAGGTATATCACTGAAACAATGGTTTAGTTGAATATTGGATCTTATGTAAATCTGTAAACAAAACAATAAAGGATTTTTTACTGGAAATCAAATTTAACTCATTGCGAACCTACTTAAAAATACATGAATATTTCAGACAGCTATTATTTTAATTTGAAATTGAATGTTGAACAGGTATATCACATCGTCTAACGAAGTCAATTTTTTACTTTAAATAAGTCGTGACTTCTTACCATGGCCTTTTCGCCCAAGCCACCTAGCAACCATCGCCCATCCCTAAAGACAACTCGACCCCGGTTATCGATAACTCCACGAAAATTTGGTTGGTCGAGCGTGTGCTGTTCGTGTACACTTTATTTTCAATTGGTGAAAATTGTTACAAAACTAGCGAGAAAATATGTGAAAATAGGAAAAAAGTGAATTTCCGCACTCGAACCGGGCGTGCACAATCGAATAGGCGTCGCCCACACATAGAAAGTGTCTGAAATCGCAAAAATAACAAAGGCGTTAACAACGGGAAGACGGACGAAGGCAAAATAGACGCTCCGCCGATCTTTCCCATACAGTTGTGTATATTCAGCGTTGCAACTAATTAATTTAAAGCAAGTAAATGCTAGTAAAATACGGCCAACGCGGTGCCAGCGGACAAAAGCGAGCAAAAGTACAGTGAAAAATTTTCGATTGTCGGCGCACGACGAAGACGAACAGCAGCAGCAGCAGCAGCATAAGAAGAAGCAGCAGCAAAAACGAAACAAACGAGAAGGAGAAAAGAAACGGCGATTTTGCATTCGTGTGAGCGCGCGTGTGAGTGTGTGCGTGAGGGTGGAATATAAACAAAAATTAACAATACAAAAATCAAGAACAATTGCTCGACTCGGCGAAAAGTAAAATGTCACATTTGCCTTTGGATGCACGGGCTATACTGCAGTATTTAAATGATTTGGGCTATAGGAATATATCAGCCGAGCAACTCCGTGAATTTCTGAAAGGTAAGTTATCGGCCATTCTTCCTCCTCCTTCTTCGCCAGATATGTGCGCGTGTGTGTGAATGTTTTTAGTTTGTTATTTTATGCACAACGCTTTTTCATCGGCATTTCTGCTGAATTTCAAACGATTCGTCACCATTTTTTATTTATTTTCCCCTGCTGCTGCCAACGAACGTGCGTGTAAAGCGCAGGCCAAAGAAAGAGCAGCGACCAACAGTGCAATAGAATAAAGAAAAAATAAAAACGAGTATTACTCGGAATAACACACGCTCACGACCGACAACACACACTCTTCGGCTACGGCTACGTATGGTACAGTGGTTGTGCTCGCAACAACAACAAACGTCATTCAAAACATATCGGAATAATCGAATAAAGACCGGCAAACCTAAAAGAAAACAACATTTGTGGCAGCCGTTTCTAAAACATACTATTGTGTGGCATTGGATGAATAATTTCGAGTGGGAATTTCAAAACACATGGCGGCTGTGTGACCACTGTACTAAAACTGTGTTATTTGTTGTTTTGCTTGCCATTGCTGTTGTTGCCCTGGGCCTGCTTTTCTGCTGGCTTCCATCTGCCACTGTGTGCGTGCGTGTGTGTATTTCGGCCTCCACCGCATTGTCAGCTTCATCCGCGACTTCACATGAAATTTTTTCTACCGACATACACTTACAGCTGCGGTCAACTTGGTGGAACTAGGGTATACCATCAATAAGACATTTGTTTTATATATTTTTTTCGGAAAACAGGAAGTAGGCTTTGGAAATACATTACTTTTACAGTAGGCCTTTTCATCTATAAATTGTCATTTTTAATTAAAATATAATAAAACCGCTATTATGTTGACTGCTACTGTGTATATTTTCGTTGACTGTGTGCCTGCTCTTTCCCTTCTCACCCGCACTCCCTTTTGTTCGCCTTTTTACTTTTCGTGTGTTTTTTTCGCCTTATGCTTTGTGTACTCGTCCTCTTTTTCTTATTTTTCTTTTGTTGTTGTTGCTGCTGCTGCTGCCGCTGCTTGAGGGTTGCCACTTGGTTCTCTCGCATTTTACTTTGCGCCACCGTTTCGTGTTGTAATGGCGAAATAAAGTGGGGGGGAAGAAAAAGTGCCAGCGCAGCGCGTTGATGTGCTCGTTTTTCAGGTTATCTCAATGCCCGTCGATTTGTGTAGTCGAGTAGTTAATTTATTTACGGGTGGGTGAGCGTGTGTGCGGGGGATTGGAAAGGTTGCCGGACCTTTTGCAAATCTGAGTTTAATATCGGTCATCGGTGATTATGCCTTAGCCACCTCATTCGCATTGTTTCTGGCTTACGTACACAAAAGAAACAAAACAAAAAAGATTAATAAGTTGAAAAGTAAATTACACAGAAATGCAATGATGGCGGATAAAGAACGACATTTAAACAGTTCAGATTTAAATTTTATAAATATATTACAATTTTTAAATTCTAAATCGCATTTATTTGTTACACAAAAATTAAGAATAATAGTTATATTTTTTAGAAGACAGAAAACTTAAAATTGATTGGTTAAACTAACTTGCCATTGTTGGAAAAAAACACTTGTTTTCTTCAACTTACAGATGTTGATTAAATAAAAATAAACTCAACACTAACTTGTTAAAATGTTTAATTTCTTACTCATGCACACGGGATTTTTACTTCGAGAGTTTTGTGTCACCACTAGTTTCGTAACAATGTGGCAGCACCCCCTTACAATCTGGCTACCCGGCCACCGCACAGCTGCTGATTCTTCTTCTTCACTTGCCGCCCGCTTGGGCTGTTCGGTCGGCCCATTTTAGTTTGGAATTAAAATAAATTAACTCACACTCGAACTGTGGATGGGGCTTTTAGGCTATACATACCGAAATGCATTCGAATGCATTTATTGATTCGATCTGTGTGTATCCAAATGCCAAATTGCATAACACACGCCTGCAAGGAGAAGCGCGAAGAGGAAGAAGAAGAAGGCCAAGGGAAAGGATTTCCAGTTTTGCAGTGATTTAACTTTAACTTTTGTTTAAAATTTGTATTATTTGTGGCCAAAGGAGTTAATAATTGCGGTTGGTGTTGGTTTCTTAACTGCAGTCGGATTTTCTATAACAAAAGTGTGCTGTTATTAACTTAAAACATTACAACTTCCAAGTAAGGTCCTCAATAATTGGAGGGAAAATGTTATCAAGACCGCCAAAAATTATATTCCTTTATAAGCTTTAGTTAAATAAAAGAATCAATAGTTAAACAGAATTAAAAATTAAGATTTTGTTATGATAATTAATTTTCCAACATTCATTTATTTATATTATAAACAAAAGTTTGATTTTATTAATTATTTTGTCATGCAAATATTTTTCTTTATGCATTTTAAAGTTCTTACTTTTCCACACATTTTAGATGAAGCTTTTTTAAACCTTACAATTTTGATTGTTTTTTGCAAATTCGACTGTAGGCTAAATGTTTCAAGATTTGACTTTTGTAATTAATGGCCAATTTTTGTCCAATCTTTTTTTTCTCTCTCTAATTCTGGGTCCTTTGACTGCAGCTAATTTGCGCCAGAAGGTATGCAACCGCAGTCGGACAAACAAAGCGCCAGCAGACTCGCAACAACAACAACAACTAGCCACTCCACAGCAGCAGCAGCAGCAACATCAACATCAGCAGCAGCAGCAGCACAAGCAGCCACTCCTCCAAAAGTAAAGGTCATCAAGAGCAAACGTCCATTGTGCCACTTTAAGTTCTACTTGGACATCTGCGACCATCAGCTAGCGAAGCGCATTGAGACCGATATCAAGGCTTTGGGCGGACATCTCGAGTTCTTTCTGAGCGATAGCATCACCCACTTTATCACCGATAAGCCGGAGGTTAGCGGAAGCGGTGCAACAGGCAGAACACCGGGCACGCCAGGAACACCCAGCACACCCACGAGTCACTACCAACAGGATGATGGTGGTTTGGCAAGGAAACCAAATCAAAGGCAATCGCGAGCGGACGCTATACTAAGTCGTGTGCGAAGGAGCACGGTTGGTGTGGTGGTGGCGAACACTAGCAACAGCAATAGCAATAGCACACCCACAACATCTGTGAAGAGAAGCTATACGATCTGGCAGACGGACTACGCCCAGCGATTCATCAAGCGCATTCAGACCGAGCTAAAGCAATACCTAGAGGGTAAGAAGGAAGGTGGAGCAGGAGCCGGAGCAGGAGCCGCCACATCTAGCCCCCATCACATTCAGCTAAAGAAGCAATATGTGAAGATAGAGTCCGTCAAGCGTAATTATAGACCTTACTACCATCTTATTAAGCAGCCAGACGACTGGCCAAAGATCGACTTGAGCAGCGAGGACGGCGCCTTTCGACTGCTAACCAAATCGAAGGCCAAGGAGAAGGACCAGAGCATGACCCGCAAGTCGTTGGGTTCACGCACATCGCAAAAGGAGAAACCACCAGCGGAGAAGCAGCTACCCAAGCATCCGGCTGTGCAGCAACTCAAGAAACAGTCCGCAATCCCGAACAGCCCGCGATCCAATTATCGCGAGCCCAAGGATTCGAGTGAGAAGCAGGGAGGAGTGTGCGAGATCTGCAAGTTGGAATACGATATCCTCAACATCCACCTGCAGAGCAAGGATCACGAGCTGTTTGCCAAGAATTCCGAGAATTTCTTGGCTCTCGACACACTCATACTTAGTTCGGCGAATGTGAATCAGTTTCTGGCGGAGGAGCCCCAAGAGAGTGAACTGGACATGGATGTGGATGAGACGTTGAGCAATGAGGAGCAGCAGCAGAGTCCCCGCCAGAGGCCGTCACCAGCACTGCGTGAGAAATCCAAGCGCATAACCAAGGGCAAGCATTCTTCGGAGAAGTTCCAAGCCGCCTCACCACAGACGCCTTCTCCCGGTGGCAAGAAGGCTTCAGGGACTCTACCCGGTAGCTTGTCGGAGCTGCAGCGCCAGGAGCATCCCACCACGGCAGCCGCAACGCCAACAACAACGAACTCCAGTCGTAAGAAAACAACACAGAACTCTGGCCTATCGCCGCCCATTAGGGCCATGCTGCCGCCTTCGTCCCTCTACAAGGTGGTGGAAACCCGGGAGGAATGTGCCACGCCACCGCGAAGGGGCAGGCCGCCCAACCAAGTGGATTCACCATCGCTGATTGTCAAGTTCCAAAAGATCCGCCAGACCGAGCTGCAACGCCTGAACGGTGAGGCGGAGAACTTTATGTTCCCCCGGACAGCGGTGTCAGCAACAACCACGACAACAACAAGGAGCAGCAGTGAACTGCCCACGGATATAGATCGTCAGACCACCTCGGATGTGAGGGGCCGGTACAGCATCTCCTCCGCCAGCCTAGACACTAGCACGAGCGAAGCTGAAACCAAGGAATCTTCGGGATTGCTACCTGCATCGAATCTTCGCAAGCGAGCTCAGGCCGTGGGCAGGAGGAGAAAAATTGCAGGAGCAGGAGCAGGTGAGGAGCTACTCCAGCGCCAATTGTCCACCGGCAGCAGTAGCAGCAATAGCAACAACAATCAGCAGCGCTTTCCAAGCGCCCCCATCCAGCCAGAGGAACAAGAGCCGCGGCCGCAATCACAGCCGAAGCTAAAGATCAAGCTGAAGCAGACACCAGTAGTGGTGGCGGCCACCAGGAAGAGCAGTCGCACGGCTACGGCCATTGTGACGGCGGCCACCGCCAGCAGCCGGCAGCAGCAGCAGCTGAGGCAGACCGCTGGAGGCCGGCGGATGACCAGTAATCTGGAGGATCGGATGGGGGAAGCAGTAAAGACAAAGGTCAAAGTGAAGAAGGAAATTATACCGCCGGAAGAAGAGTTGCAGGAACTGGAAAAACTATTGGAGAATAATGATGATTCCGAGGAGGAAATGGAGCTGGAGCTGGAGAGCAGCTTGTCCTCGGGCAGTGACGAGGATTACATAGCTGGTAAACCAACCAAAGCCGGCAGCAGCAGCACTCGGGAGCAGAGAGCAGCTCGACGACTATCCCGTTTAACCATCAATCGCAGTGCCGGAGAAATGGAGCTAACCGAAACCAAATCCTCGCCGACGAGAAGAAGCCGCGGCAAGAGCCAGAAGCCCACGAGTCCCACGAAAAATAACAGCAGCAGCAAGAGCAAGCAACCCAAGGCAGCGTCACAATCCGTGGATTTGTTTTTTGATTGCAGTAAAAGCGAGAGATTACAGCAAATGCAATACACCTTCGAATCGCTGCCAAGTGCTGAGCTCTGGAATCGAGTATTCTTGCGGCAGGATGCGGGGGAGGAAAACTATTACACCTACTACGGCAGCACGCGGTACAGGAAGCTGCCCTACGAGATGGGTCCCATACCCATGGCCAGAACATTGCCAGCTCACAGCTGTGCCTTGTGCCGCAGCGAGCAAAAGGAAGATGAACAAAAGGAGCAACACAAGGATGATCTGACGATAAAACCGGTGACAAAGAAGGAAATAAAAAGGGAGGAGGAAGCTGCACAATCCTCCTCTTCGTCCTCAATGTACAAGCACAAAAAGCTGCATCTCCTGCAGCGTTACCAGCAGGAGCAGGAGCAACTGCAACTGCAGCAGCTAGAGGGAACTGCCACAGCCATAGCCGCCAAATGTGATAGCAAGGCCAGCACACCGGAGCTCCTGGAAAGGGAGTTTGCCTCGGGATCCCTTGGTGATCGCGTGCAGCTTATAGAGCGAGTTAGGAGCACCTCCAGTTCCAGTTGTAGCAACAGCCAAAGGAGTGGCATCACCTGCCGGAATAAGCAGCTGTCGAGGATAACCGAGTTGCCTCCCAGGAAATCGCCCCGAGAACATGCTTCCACGCTGGCACTGGTCAGTTGCATCATCCGTCAGCGGCAGGATTCGCAGAGTAAAACCAACTCCGAGGCGGAGGAGCCACCGCCTCCAGTGGTTGCTCCACCGAAGCTGAAAACTCCGCTGAAACAGGAAACCGTTGCAGCGCCTTCATCTCCTCGAACCACACGTTCCCAAGCTGCCACACCGGTTGAGGAGCTACGCTTTGCCACCGAGATTAGTGAGACTGTCAAGAGGATGAGGCGAGGCCAGAACAAGTACGATCATTCCCCGCCGGCACCAGCTCCCACGCCTACTGTTACTTCATCGCCCGCTCGCAGCCGTCGACTGACTCCCGCTGTCACGCAGACTCTCGCTCCGAGCTATTCCCGCCGCCTGGAATTTCCAACAAGTCAACGAGAATCCTCCTTGGCAGCCAAGTTGTTCTTGGGCAAGGGAAAGGGTAAGAGAAGAGTTGCTAATCCGCCGGCAGCTGGAACAGTGCGCCCCCCGGCGCCGCCGCAACCACCCGGAATGGGTGGTGTCTTTCGAGGTGTTCGCAAACTGCCGAGCAAAAAGGGTTTACTCGAATACGATATGGAACCGTGTGCCCTCAAGGCCTTGGACAAGGCCATGCAGTATACAAATCCCGGTTTCGCTGCCTGGCAACTGGACAAGTATCTGGAGCTAGCCGGTAAAGAGTACGATCTGGATATTGAGGAGCCGGAGTCTATCTCTGAACAGCTAATTAATTCCCCGCAGACGCCACCGCCATCCGACTGCTGCTTCACCAGCGAGTTTGATCTTTACGATCTGCTCCTGGGCAGCGCTGGAAGTGGCGACGATGAAGAGGACTTGGCACGAGGGAACCTTCCATCTGGCACAAGTCGACGGATGAGTAGCCAGAATCTGTACGCTACGTATTACAGGAAGAGAAAGAACCTAAAGTCAAATCGAACTGGTTGGCCGAAATCTCAGCGAAGACGCAATGGTGGAGGAGTCCTCGGTCGCTCCATGCCAAATGAGCGAATTAATTTCCTCAAAATGGGTCTGGCGGAGTTCCATCCGATAAAGCAAGAGCCGATGGAAACGGAGGAGGAGCAGACCACAACAACAACTACTACCACCTCGGCATCGAGAGAAAAGCTGCTGAGCAAAGAGGATGAAGACGACGAAGGCGGTGGTGGTGGTGGTGGTGGAAATACGGGAGGCGGCGGCGACGATGGTAGATCTCCATCCGGCGATAATCAGAATCCCCGCCAAGATGTAGCAATGACACCGCCGGCCACCGATGTCGATGAGCTTGCCGAACCGCCTGATGCCGATGACAACGAAAGTTTGCCCGAGGAAGATGAGACCATGGCGGATTCGGTTGATCAGCAGCAGGATGATGAGGCGGAAATTGAGGCCACCGATGCGGATGTCGAAGAAGAAGAGGAAGAGGAGGAGGAAGACGACGACGAGGAAGAGGAGGAGGATGTCTTTGAAGATGCCTACGATGAGCCTCAAAAGAAGGAAGAACCGTCACCGGAGAAGCGTGGACGAATCCCGTCTATATCCGTGTCGACGCCACCCGAAGATCACTCACACACGCCCGGCAAGAAGCTCCTCCTCACCCTGCACAATGGCCAACGGCTGCAGGCAACCTCGACGCCTAGTACCGGGCAGCAGCAAGTCCAACAGCAGAGAAGAACGCCGCAGCAGCTGAATGGAAGCCTTGGCAGCTGCATTTCTCCCAGTGAAAAGCTGGGCGATAATTCGGACATCTTCACCGTTTCGTCCGATGGTTTGGATACGGATCTGGATCTAAGCAATACCCAGGCGGGCGATTCCCACGAGCAGCAGCACTGTCCACACCAAGCGACTGCAACGACGCCGAAGCGGAAGTTCGACATCTCGAAGTATGCGCCGCCAAATAATGGGAAGGCGGCGAGCAGCTGTGCCGCCGAAGCTGCCACGGCCGCTGTCAAATCGCTGGCCATCTCGCAGTTCCTCAAGAAGGAGGTGCGTGTCACCTGTCGACGGCTGAGGGCACCGTTCCGACGCTTTCGATACCGCCGCTGAGCACCATCATCATCATCATCCAGAATCAAGAAAACGCATCCATTCAGCACCAATCACGTTTAGCTTTTAGTGTGTGTACAGAGACAATGAGGAATATAAACATATATGTTTCAGTTTTTAGGTATTTTTAGGCCACAAATTCCCTCCAAAAATAAATCAGAAAACGAAAAGGATTTCAAATTTCAGACCCATTCCCCATTTTTATTGTTGGGTTCAATTTGATGGAATTGAAATAAACTTTCTTTGCGTTTTTTAAACGTTTAAAGGTTTTTATTTGTTAATTTCTTAACCACTGCCAAGAATTTTAAAAGCTAAATGCTTAAGATTTTCAACACTTCATTTGATTTCCTTTGTTTTTAATTAAGGTTCGATTTAAAAACCTTAAGTTTAGAAACCTAAAAAGTATTGCAAAGATCTTGTTACATCAAATTGAAGTGAACAATTGAAATGTTAGGAAACACAAATCCCATCATCCATCAACTAAATGTAGCTAATTTAAAGAAAACTGCACACAACTACACACAAGAAATACGTACATAAGCCTTAGTTTAATCTTAGTTTAGCTCAAATTCCCTAAAATACAGTTCCCCCAACTCTCATCAAAACAATTCGGACTATTCCAAAAAATCTCTCTCATTTCCTAGATACTAAGTAGTCAAGTTCTCCATTTAACGTTTTCTGTTTTAAATGTGGAAATCACAACACTCCTTCTACTGTTTTTTAATTTTCTAGCCATGTATTAATTATCAAGTCAACGCTCAAGCAAAGAAAGGAAAGGCAAAAAGTAAACTATAATATGTAACGAAGATAAATTAAAAATAAAAAACCAAAAGCAATGTAAAAAATATTAAAAGCAAAGAGTAAATTAAATTAAATATTATATTGAAAATAAACAAAAGTCGTGATTTATTTTGAAAAGGGCTAAAGTAATGAGTTTTTGAAAAGGTCTTCATGTTAGTTTATTGATTATAATTTCAAATTTGTATTTTTTTTAAAAAAATATATAATTGAGATGAATGGGTTCTAAAATTCATTGTATTAGTATCCAAAAGTAGGCTAAAATTTATTGCAAATTTGGTTTTTAAAATTGTAGAAATTTTAGTGTGTCAAATTTTAAATAATGTTGTATTTTTAAAAAGGTAAAAGGTATTTCCTTTTGATTTTAGCAATATCCTTTTTAGCAATCCGTTCATTCCCCATTATCCATCCCTGCCATCATCCTCATTTCCCTGCTAATTGCCACTTGTGTTATATTCGTTTCCATCCCGATCTAGACTTGCGCAAGCTCATCAAGCATGAGGAGCGTATGGCGGAGAACGCAAGGGCGAACCATTCCAGCAGCAGCAGCAGCAACTTGCATCAACGCGGCACCGTCAGCTCGCGTGCCAAATTGAGTGGAGACAAGGATAAGGAGAATGCGGCCGCCCCTTCATCATCGTCGAAGGAGATGGAGAAACAGACTGATCAGGAGCAGGATCGTTCGAATGGCGGCGGTTCCGCCAAGGAACTAGCTCGGCTCTTCAAGGAGAAACTCCTGATGGAAGCATCCATACCTCCACCTGGTCTCAAGGATTTGAATGCGAGTTACTCTGTGGCCCGCAGCAAGCGTCGCAGTCGCAGCAGGACCCGCCAGGAGAGGGAGCCGCCGTTGTCCAGCGGCGGGGAATCGGACCGGAATGCGGATGTCAACAGGATGCAACGCCGCCGGCGCAGTAAATCGCATCCGCGCAGTGCCACTCGCGGATCTTATTTGGGTAAGTTTTCAATCTTATCCAGGCTTGAGTGTTTATGAGTAACTTCTTATTCTTCCTTTGCAGATCGACGCCGCGGCAAGGCCAAGAACTGTGATCCGGTTGCCCTGTTTCAGTATTATCAGAAGGAGTGGGCACATTTTCGCAGCCAGATTCCCGGCGAGTCTTCGCACAGCAATGCTCGGTTTGAAGTACGCCAAAAGCTAATGGATCTTAAGTGAGGAGATGATATCTTTCCGATGCGCAAACTCGAACATTTTCATTTTTAATTTTCAATTTTCATTCATTTGACTCGTTATTATACATATAAATACATATCCATTCCAAAAGCTTAAAAAGACAAATGAAATAAAGATTTAATATGCGAGTTTTAATAAATTATATTATAGTTATTAATAATATTAATTGAAGGGGTGTCGAAAATGTATTACTTCGAAGAAATAAATTGCTATCTTATTCTTTCGATTAAATTGTACCGATATATCAAACAGCATATCGATCTACAACATTAAGAGATTGATTTATTTATCGACCTTCGTGTCAATTATCGGTACACTATTGATGTTTTTGCCACGCCAAGGAATTGAAGGGGTTTCGGAAAAGTATTACTTCGAAGAAATAAATTGTAACGATATATTAAACAACTTATCGATGTACAACGTTTAAAATCTATTTATATATCGACTTTGGTGTCAATTATCGATTTTTACGCCTAGGAAGTACTCTAAAGCTGAGGATTATTTTCCCTTAAATCTCCAATCAATGAAATTGCTTTCAACTTTTGGAAAAACTTTCAAAATTTGATTATTTTTATTTTAAAAAAATTGAAAATCAAATCTTAAAGATGTTGGACCATCGCAGAAGATCCCAATTGAGGTTGGAACCTGTAGCAGCCGCCCTGCCAACAACGGGAACCACCACGACACGGAGGACCCGTCGCTTGTGTCTCAATATCGAGACCAACGGTGCCGTGCCGCTAAGATCGCGAAGGAGACGAAGAAGTGCGTTGCCAGATCCATACTTAATGACCTACCCACCAGTTTATGGAGCAAATCCTTGGATCTGTGGTGACTGGGGATCAAATGAGAATTTTTACAGCTATGGAAATTATGTGAATCCATTGAACCGTCTATATGGTGGCGAGGAATACGAGTATGCTCCTGTCGATGATGGATTCATGCCGCCAGAAGAAGAATCCGCTCAGAAACCAGGCCAGAAGGCAGCCGGTGATCTTAAGAATATTTTAATGAGTCTCGAGGGTTATTTGCAAGAGGAGAATAATTTGGGACCAGAAAACAATGGGAAATCGGGTTCAATTGAAGTTTCAGAGGATCAGGAGCCGCAGAACCATCAGCTCTCTGTACTAACTGAGCTCATATGTGATACTATTGGAAGGCTGAATAACTGCATGACAGCTATGTCGAAAAATCATGGATCACCGATGGATATGCAACAACTAAGGCCTCTGCCAAGAGTACCGCCACCGGTCCAGGTGCTGCAGTTGCCTGTGCAACCACTGATATTACCACCAATGCCTCCTGGCATATATCCTCCAAATTATCCCTACGCTATGGAGCCAGAATATTGTCCAACCGAATCTAAAACCCACTTTGAACGCCTGCCCTGGCTAAAGGAAAGAAAACGGAAGCGTCCTTCCAAATCCATTATTCATGTCCAGAGTCAGAGTTGCAGTACTGATGACCTCAACACGCTGCCAAGGATATTGAAAGCTTCCAATTCGCCAGAAAGAAAAGGTAAGACATATGCTTGCTTTGAATTACAAAATAAATATTTCCTTTCTAGTTCGTTCTAGTTCCGTAAGTCCACCCATGAAGGACTCTAGCACCACCATGTGGTGTCCTATGAAATGCTTTAGGGAATGTGCTGGCTTAGTCAGGACTCAGGAACAAAAGAAACCTTTCGAACTTTTGGATATTCCAACTCCCATGACAGTAAGGTGTCCAATGAAATCAAGTGGCTTAGTTACGACTCAGGAGCAAGAAAAGCCTGCTAAGGACTTGGAAATTCCATCTTCGATGGGAATAAGGTGTCCAAGGAAATGTTGTGGCTTAGTCAGGACTCCGGAACCAGAGAAGCCTTCCGAAGTTTTTAAGATTCCATCTCCGATGGCAATAGGGGACCACTATCCACCTTCCTTGCTCAGGGCCCCACCGCCAAGTATGAGATCAGAGGACGAAATGGAAAGAGATCATGAGATGGACTCATATCAACTGCCAAGTAAATCCCCACCCCAAGCATCTAGTTACAGTTCCAGTTGTGATTATCAACGCCAAGCCGGTGGCAACATCATTTATTCATTCGTCGAAGAGGAGGACGAGGAACAACTGCAGGTAGGCACCGAGGAGGAGCATGTGGATGAGGATGAGTGGTATCAAGGGGCTAGCCATCAGTTAGCCGAATTAGAATTGGAGCAGGAGTTCTTCAAGGAAATGCAAAAGCAGTGTCAAGTGAGCACGAAGGACCAAGAACAACAAACAGATCCGGAGATTGACGCCCTAAATCGCTCAATGAATATTATAGTCACCACGGATAAGGCAGTGAGCACCACGGAACTAAACGAGTTACCTGAACGGGAGCCAGTGAAGATTGTTAGGATCTATAAGAGGTCCTCCCTAAAGTCAAGGCACCGGCTTCAAAGTGGTAATCAAAGGGGTAAATCCCGAAACTATAAGGTTAAGTTCGAAAAAATGCAACAGATACCCATCGAACCCCCCGAGATAATAACCATTGGCAGGCATCCAATGGATTGCGAGGAAACGGCAAGATCCATTTACAGGGGTAATACGAAACGTGCTGATAGTTCAGACTTATTACCCATTGACAGGTACATGATGGATTGTGGGGACACGGGACGGTCCTTAAACAGGTGTAGTACAAGGCGCTCTGATCGGACTTATCGAGATCAGTCATATTAGCCTCACCCATCAAAGTGAACAGCATTTGAAATTATTTGCCATAACTTCGTATTTTCGACATTCCTTTCAAATTGTTGTAAATGGGAGTTTGGGTCTGATTCTGTGCTCTGGTTAGTAATATGGCATCCGGATGCAAGCATGTACTGTGAACCGCCGCCGGAGAAGCCCATTTGCCGGTGCAAGAACTGTGTGCTCCGGGAGCCGGATAAGGCTCCCTTCATCGACGTCTTGTCCTTAAGTATGGCTGGCCGCGATGATGGCTACCGGCAGGCGTCCGCCAAAGCAACTCGTTCTATGGAGAGTGTGGCTTCTAGAGAAGATCCAGAGAGCAGGCGAATTAGTGAAGAGAAAGCCAACGATCAGCAGGAGTACAACTTCTCCTCAGTGGGGGTCAATACGGCTTCCCAGCTTTACATGGAAAAGGATACTCAGATACCGACCCCGGGCCCACCTCCGCCACCACCTCAACCCACCATACTGCTGATTGTGCTCAAGTTAGTAAATGAATATCCTGTTTTTTTGGTTTTCCTTAACTCTTAAACTTTTCAGCAAGCCGGATCAACAACAACAAGCGTCTGCCAGCAGAAGCTATCCGGGGTATTCCGCTTTAGAACCAGCATACGCGAGCTCGGGACCGGGTTGCTCCTGCCCACCACCTAGAGAACCATGTCCAGGACAGGGATATGCCTGCGCACCACCTAAAGATCCAGGACCAGGACCAGGATGTTCCTGCCCACCACCTAGAGCTCCAGGACCAGGATGTTCCTGCCCACCACCTCGAAAACCATGTCCAGGACCGGCATGGTCCTGCCCACCACCTAGAGACCCTTGTCCAGGACGTAGAGACCCTTGTCCAGGACGCAGAGATCCCTGTCCAGGACCTAGAGGATGTCCACGCCCTGGATCGGGTTGTCCCTGCCTAGGAGCTAGACGACCTCCAGACCCCAGACCGGGTTGCACCTGTTCAGGACCTAGAGGACCTCCCAGACGCTGCTCAGGACGATGCTGCTCACCAACAAGGTAATACTAGGAAGTTCTATAAAACAGCTTTGGTTTTATTCCGATAATATCATAGGTTTTGTAATGCACCGTGTGGACCTGGACGAAGACAAGGATGTGAGGAACGTTATCGATGGTAAGGTGATTCTATTTTTTATAATTTAATCTTAACTTACCAATTTTTAACCCATATTCTCAGCGACTGCAATCGCAACTCTCGAAACTGGTAAGTTTTCTTATTGTTTTTTGTAAGAAAAACTAATTTAAAGAAGTTACTTTTGATTACAGTTGCCAAGTTGCCCCAAGGGGACAGCCTAAACGGTAAAAAAAGTGATAAAGATAGAGAGAAAGGGAAGTATACTACTAATCTGCACATCCATCAGATCTCCGATTAGTTCTGGCGCCGAATCGCCAAAGAATCCAAACCGCAAATGCCGATGTCCCGGACCGAAGCCGGAGGATCGACCCAAGCCAAAATGTCGCCCTAAACCAACGTGTCGGACCAAGTCAGCTCGAAAGTGCAAGTCAGAGTACACTCTTGAATCTACGGGAGGCGAAACCATAGACAGTCGATGGGAAGGATGTGGATCGGAGGATACTCTTGAATCGCTCGAAAGATGCGTCATTGAGAGTCGTTTGGCCGGAAGGGGATACTCCGCATGTCCTGAGCCTGAACCACCGGAGTCTCCCAAGTGCTACGCTTGCAACAGAAAATCAAATACAAGTGTGAAATCAAAAACCCAGCGAAACAATCAAGAGATGTGTTCCAAGTGGGGAGCTCAGGAAGTCATCGTGACTGACAACACAGTCAAGAAATTTAAATGCATACAGGTAAAGGATTCTGGGTCCTTCGAGTCTAAACTTCTTACATATTCCATTACTCCCAACAGGTTCCCATTCGCATCTCGGTTGGAAGACCCACCGATTGTCGCGATGGCAAATGTGGAAATTGTGTAAACTTCGACGATGACGACGACGACGATTGTGACGATGATGATGAGGACAAGTGCAGCTGTAATTCCAACGACAAATGCAGCTGTAGCTCCCATGGCTCTGGCAGCATTAATTCTCAAGAGGGAGCAGACAGCTCTAGAATCCAAGAACCAATCAACCTTAATTCCCCAAGCATCTGCAGCTGTGATTCGCAAAGCAAATGCAGCTGTTACTCCTACAGCAAATGCACCTGCAACAACTGTCACAACCAAGATGTGTCCGACGAGGGTTTGGCGACGACACTGCCAGAGGGGAAAGACGAAGGATTCAATCTCGCCTGCAATCTGTCCAATTTGGAGCGAACTCTACGCTGTCTTGTGCCGAACGACGATTGCATGTGCTTCCTGAAAAAGAAGAATCGTCCCAGGCGGCGAAAGAAGAGGCCTCCGAAAGTCTGTTACGATCGGTTTGCCAATCCTCCGTACATCTTCTTTCCGAAGCCAAAATGTTTGGATTATGGTGTCAGTCCTCACCGCAAAGTCTGCTGTCATCCGTGCTGCTGCGGTCCGGTGGGGATGAGTACTTACAACTTGGACTATTGCTGTAAAAAAGGGTGTTGCCGCTATTAAACTACGAAAAGAACTAGAACGTATCCCAAGGAATTCATACAGAACCCATACCATTTGTCAGATAATATCTAAAGATACCAGAGAGACATTATCTGACAGTTTTATTGGCTCCGTTTCAATTCCAAATGGATAATTAGTTAGAAGATGCCCAAGCAATACACTCCGTCCTAGCCAGGTCCCCCCCCCCCATAACTCCCAAAAATAAATCTCGCAATAAACCATAACCCACTTTCATCTTTCGTGTTGACTTTTCGTAAACTGTCATTAGACTTAGACCGGCAATGTTACTACTTAGCCTGTAAGCTGCCGCTTTTCTAGTCCCGCTCCTTTGAGATGACAACAACTCCCCCAGTCAGAAGACGGCGCACCGCTCAGCAAATCCTCCTGCGGCGTGCGTGCCAGACCAAAGGCCTTAGCAAGATCCAGGATGTCGTTGAGTTTTCTGGTAAATATCGGAACGGAGAAAAAGGCGGCATTGTGGTGCTGCCAACAATGGCCAGAGATTTGGGGCTAACACAGGTGAAGTCTCCACCGCGAACGGTGCCGAAGCCACGGAAACTGCCGGCAGCCAGCATTTGTACGGTTTCGGGGGAGAGGAAAACAGCCGGAAAACTGTCGAGTGGTGAGAATCTAAGGGACACATTATCATCCTCCAGGAAACTGAAGCCAAGTGGTAAGGTGTCTTAGCCATTCCTTACTCTTAATTTATTATTTGGTTTACTATCTCCCCAGAGTGCAAGCGAAATGTAAGCGGACAGCGGTCAGGATACACATCCCGAGGCAGTACAAAATCCCAGAACAGCGCCTCGGCTTACCCTTCCAAATGGCCAAAGACTGGCAGTACGGAGGAAGCCAAGGACATCAATTCCAAGGCATCTCTTGACGAGATCACCAACTGCTCCCCTCTCAATCGAACGCCCTACGATCACAATCTCAACACGCCCCTCAAGTCGGGTGACTCGTCTCTATGTCCTCCCATCAAGAAAAAGGCGCGTCGAAGGAACCTGAAAGTCCCTGGCGTTTGTGGGGTTCCAACGAAGCAGACGAAGACGAATCACTCGTCGGGAGATAGAACCAACCACAAGAGAGCATCCAGCCAGAGTAGCGGAGCGAGGGTGGAGAGCCGCGTCTACAGTGGCGAAGAGGTCTGTCAGGCTACAACATGTCCCTCAAAATCCAACAGTGAGAATTCAAATGATGATTCCTCCAAATGCAAGTTGAGTCCCGGAGTCACCTTTAAAAACTATGGCGGCTATAGTCCCTCCGAAACGGAATTCGATACGGCAGCGGAAACGGATACGAATCGGCATTGTTGTCGATGCACCGATTCCTTCTTCAAGAAAATAGATAAAGTGAGCAGGCCACCGCATATGTATGTGAACAATGCAGTGTGGAGCCTGAATATGCCCAGCAAAACGGAAGTGCAGGAGATCCTGGACAGGGTCGATGGAGATGACCACCGTGTGAATATGACGCTGTCAAGCAGAACTTCAAATAAAACGCGAGAGAGAAGAGATGGTGAGAGGATCACCTATTGTTGCAATTGTTCTTCAAAGGCAAACCGGAAAGGATGCGCCACGGACGAGGACATGGCATGTGCGTGTTTCAGAAGATCTCCAGAAGCATGCATGTCAAGAAATTCTGTACGATTCTGTGGTAGCGATGGGAGTGACAATGATTATAGATGCCATAGATCTCCGCGAGAGGAAAACTATCCTAAGAAGAGGCCCTGCGATGATTGTGGATACAGCTATAAACCATCAAATGGCTACGAATCGGGACACGGAACAGGTAATATTGCACTACACTACACAAAGATCAAGATTTGGACTAATTACTCTCATTTATAGCACAGGTCGATCCCGTAGAGAGCCCACCAGCTGCCAGTGCAGACCAAGACTCCCAAGACCGGCTTATTCTATGGGAGCTTATTGGAGCCCTTATGCGACCGGAAACGGAAACGGTGGCCGAAGAACGTCCGAAGCGGAGTACGAATGTATGCCAGGTGAAGCTTTTGCCAATAAGAAATGCACTGAAGCTGTTACGCAGACATCGAAAATAATAATGACACGAAGGATTGATGAGAGAGCTTCGCCCAACTGTTCGTACAACCAGGTTCAAGGACCCCTCGACGAGAATCGATGCTGTCGCAGTAAAAACAAACTAAGCGAAACGGAATTTTCGGCCCAATTGAAGAAGCAGGAACAATTTATAACAGAACAAAAGTCTAAACTTTCGGGGCTTCGGATAACTAAAAGCAAATCCTTGATCATTCAACCGGATCAAAACCAAGTCAACTTGGTGCGCACAAAGTCTGTCGAATTGGAACAAATGCCATCTTGTCGCACGCAGGCATTGCCTCCTCCTCCGAATTCGCCTTGCAAAGAGGAGTTTCCTCCGCTGTGTCCTCCCTGCAAACAAGGATCGTCCAACTCATACCAAAAGCATAATCATAATCAGTTCTTTGAACATCTAACGAATCAGGACACCAAAAACTGTCCCTCTGTCACTGCCAGCCTGTGCGAGTGCACCCACGAAGAGGCGAAACTCAAACGTTGCAATAAAAATCCACGCAAAAGAGGCCGAAAGGCAAGCAAAGCTCGAACTCGTTCTTCCAGTCAGAAGAAAGATGTGAATAATTGCAGGGAAAGTCCAAGCTATCAACGGAGAACGCAATCATATGAAAATTGGAACTACAAAAGACCCGACCAAGCGGAGGACCAATGCGATGTCATTAAAATACTCTCCATTCTTCAAAAAACTGTGGCTGGCCTGGAGCAGGAAATTAAAAAGGGAAAGGGATACGAGAGTAGCAGGAGTTCAGGGAACGGATATGAACCAAAGTGGAAGAAACTATGTCCATGTGATGAACAAAATACAAATTTACCTCAAGATCTAAGATCAAGTCCACCTTGCCCACAAGAAATATCTCCTGGCAGTTCACCTTGCGAACAAGATTTGTCTCCAGCCTGCGCACAGGATGTGCCTCCCTCGTGTCCTTGTCAACCAGAAGCGCCACCTTGCCAGCAAGAAGCATCTCCCTGCAATGCACCTTGCCAACAAAAAACCTCTCCCTGCGGTCCTCCTTGCCAACAGGAATTGCCTTCTTTGAATCCAACTTGCCAGCAAGATTTATCTCCCTGCAATCCACCTTGCCAACAAGAATTGCCTTCCCAGAGTCCTTGTCAACAACAAGAACTACATCATCCGAGTTCACCTTTCAAGAAAAAGTCGTCTCCCTTGATTCCGCCTCGCCAAAAAGGATCGTCTCGTACGAATCCGTCCTGCCCGCCAAGAACGGGTTCGCCTTGCCGCCAAGGATGGTCTCCTTCGTACCATCCGTGCAATTACCATTATCCTTCATGTCGGTTTCGATGTCCCCAACGAAATAATGGAGCCGTTCCTGTCAATTTCGGAAGACAAGTCAACCCCTACTATCCCAATAATCATTGTAAATATGGAATGAATCAATCCAATATGTATCAGGATAGAAAGGCACTGCCTCTGGTTTACAACTGGGACCAAACCAATCAAAGGGGTTTAAGGATATCGTATAGGAATGTACCGGATCAGGGAATAGAAAGAGGATATACCAGAGCGGAGCTGAAATATCCGGCTAACTTAAACGAACGAAAGACTCAACTGTATCCATGCAATGAACCAATCTATGCTGCCGGTTATAAAGCCAACAACAAATCGATGAGTGATCCCGAAGGACACAGAATATTTTCAAACACAGATTGGTATGCAAATAATCGGAGATCCAATGCTTGCCCAGGAAATCCCTTGGGAAGAGCGCCAATGTCAGACCAACGATATGGAAAGTATTCAGTGGATCCAGCGCAATTGGGAAATCAGGATATAACCAGTCGAGGTAGAGTCACGTTCCAAAAACATGTATCTTCCAGATCCCCTAGAGGTCCGTGCTACCAATCCGAATGCAGCATTCCGTATGGCAATCTGCAATACTTCGAAGAAATGAAGACTGTTCTGGCAAATATGAACCATAAACCACCGTGCAAAGGTCCACAAAATGCCGATCATTTTCGAAAGGAAGTATGTTGCAAAGATCCATACTCTATAAACTATAGATTAGCACCGGCTGAGTTTCAGGGAAGCCCCCAAGCTCGTGAAATAAATCCAAAGTGTGCTCCGCCCGTTCCGAGACCCGATTTTGATAACTGCGAAATTCCAAACTGTAGAAAGCATGTGAAAGAAATCGATTCGTTAATCTTGGAAAGTCCAAACTACGCAGACAGATATCCAAGAAGTAGACCAGTCATCGAATCTGATATTTCCAATTTTCCGGATGTGTTTTCTCGAAATAGACAAGACAACGATTCGGGAATCTGTGATATTTCGAACGTTCCAGATAGATTCCCAAGAAAGAGACCAGAAGTCAAAACGATAATCTGTCAAAATCCAAACTGTCCCTATAGATACCCAAGGAATAGGGAAGAAATCGATTCGATAGTCTGTGAAAATCCAAACTCTGCATATAGATTCCAAAGAAATAGAAAGGACATCGATTCGGAACTCTGTGACGATCCAAACTGTCCGTACGGATTCCAAAGAAACAGAAACGAGATCAATTCAGAGGTCTGTCAAAGTCCAAACTGTCCGTATAGATTCCAAGAGAAGAGAATGGGAGTCGAATCGGAGCTCTGTGAGGATCCAAATTGTCCTTATGGATTAGTTAGAAATAGAGAAGACGTCGGTTCGGAAGTATGTGATGATCCCAATTGTCCATATTTCCAGAGAAAGCGAAAGGAAATCGAAATCTGTGGAAGTCCAAACTGTCCCTACAGATTCCCCCGAAATAGAGAAGACATTGTATCCGAAGTCTGTGACAATCCAAACTGTCCTTATAGATTTCAAGGAAACAGAAAGGATATAAACTCGGAACTCTGCGAAAGTCCAAACTCTCGGGATAGAATAACAAAGAGAGCACCCAATAAAACGATTATATGCACGAATCCACAGTGTCCGAATAAAATAAAGAGAGGCGGTGCCATACCATACCAGGAATTCTCTGAATCCTTACTACGCGAGAGTCCTCAGTCCCGATGTGCGACGACAAGCAGCATTGAATCCTGTGCGGATCCCAACTGTCCCGCTATTAAAAACAACCTGTGGCTGAGCGGTGGATTCGAATCCTTTGATTCAAATAGTATGGAATATAAACCCGAAGAAAATAGGTTAAAGGAAGGTGCTACAGAAGAAGACTTTTCCCGACGCCAAAGAGTAGTCTTTACCGATGTAACAAATAATATAACCCGCCAGGACAGTGGACAGTCGGATAGGTTCGATGACGAATCAACACAGACCAAAGCCTCCAGCAAAAATTGGTGTCATCGCTATGTTCCCTTTGACAAAATCCCCATTCATATCGCCTCTGGAATGCATCCACAAAATCGGACTAGAAACAGGCACAATCCCTACCTGATGGATGATCATCAGCTGAACAGCTACGACAAACACATTCTAAATAATTATGAAAGGGACAAGATAGAAAAATGTAAACCTCGGGAGTCCGTACAAGTTCGGTCTGCTGTTCGTAAGCCCCTAAATCAGATTCCCACAAGGAGTTACAACTGCTGTTATCCCCGAAGAAGCTCGGAGTACTGCTCGAGGGAAGATGACAGGACGAAAACATGCAATTGCCAAGAGCCATCGTATGATTACGACGAGTGCGATTCCACGTCCACATCTTCGGACTCCTGCAGCTCCAGCGGATCAGGGGGCAGTGGATGTCAGTGTCCTGAGCACAGGGAGAGACTTCGAGCTCAGAGGGAACAGCAAACCGTTTGTTGTTGTAGAAATAATAGGAGAACTGCATCAAAGTGCAGTATATTTTCCTGTTTTAAGAAGAAAGAAAAGCGCTGCGAATGCAATAAACCAAAGCGACAAAAATGTGAGAGATCTACATCAAAATGTAGCATATTTTCCTGTTTTAGGAAGAAGGAAAAACTTCCTTCCCAAATGAGGGGGTCGAAGTATAGCAGAACCTCCAATATGTCGGATGATAAAGAGCGTAAAGGATCAAAATTTTTCTGTGGTAAGAAAGAAAGACGGAGAGATTCTCCAAGCCAAGAAACCAAATCAAAATCGAGTGGACCTTCCTGTTTCAAGAAGAAAGAGAAACCTCCTTCCAAAGAAAGTGAGTATTATGACAAAAGAGATGGCAGTCGATATGCCAAGAGAGAAAATGATTCACAAAGTGAAAAAACTAAATCAAAATCGAGTGGACTTCCCTGCTTTAGGAAGAAGGAAAAACCTGAATATTCTGGCAAAAAAGAGGAAAGTAGACAAGTTGAAAATGGAAAACCCAAACCAAGATCGAATGGACCTTCCTGCTTTAAGAGGAAAGAAAGACCTCCTCAAAGTGAGAATTATGGCAAAAAAGGACGTCGAACTTCTGAAACGGAAAATGATACACAAAGTGAGAAATCTAAATCCAAATCAAGTGGACTTTCTTGCTTTAAGAAGAAGGAAAAACCTGAGAATTATGACAAAAAACCAGAACGTAAAACTGTTGAAAAAGATAACGAAAATGAGAAAACTAAATCGAAATCTGGTGGGTTGCCCTGTTTCAAAAAGAAAGAAAAACCTCCCTCTTCTCAAAATGAAAATTATGACAAAAGAGATGGCAGTAGATATGCAAAGAAAGAAAATGATTCACAAAGTGAAAAAACTAAATCAAAATCAAGTGGACTTCCCTGCTTTAGAAAGAAGGAAAAACCTCCTCCTTCTCAAAGTGAGAATTATGAGAAAAAAGAACGTAAAAGTTTTGAAACAGAAAATGATACACAAAGTGAGAAATCAAAATCGAAATCTGGTGGACTTCCCTGTTTCAGGAAGAAGGAAAAACCTCCCTACCAACAAACTGAAAACTATGAACGAAAACGGGAACGTAGAACTGTTGAAAAGGATAATGAGAATGAAAAAACTAAACCGAAATCTGGTGGACTTCCCTGCTTTAAAAAGAAGGAAAAAGAACGTCGAAATATTGAAACAGAAAATGATACACAAAGTGAAAAACCGAAATCAAAATCGAGTGGACTTCCCTGTTTCAAGAAGAAGGAAAAATCGGAAGAGAAAGAAAGAGATTATCCGAAGCAAGGTGAGAAGAAGCCATCTTGGTTAACTCACTTCCAGCGGACTTCCAGGAAAGGAGATGAAACATCCGAGAAGCAGGAGAAAACTAAGAAGGCCTCAAGGATTCCCGAATGCTTTAGATGCCAGAGAAACCCGCCGCCGACTCGAATGGAGCGAAACGTTGAAACCGAATGCACTTGCGGAGAGTACCAAACACCAACCTGTATGTGCGCCCAGCAACAGCACAATAATAATGAGGAAGTCAAGGTCCTGTACGACTCCAGTTTCCGTTTCAACCAGGACAGCTGCAGTTGTGGCGACATTACTGAGACCTGTTGTTGCTGCAATCAACAGGAACCTCAAGTGCAGGAGAGGTCGACGTGTCCTAGAACGGCGATCAGATACGGGCAATGCGAATGCGCCAATGGATTCTACAAAATTGGGCAATAACTATGATTGAGAATTTTAACGAAAGGCAATATAAATATTTTTTGATAAAATTCTCAATCATAATTATTTAAAGTTATATTACAAAATTGAAAATTAAACCAAATAAAAAATAAGCGAAGGCTAAAAATGGATAAAAAGTGTGTTTTTTTCTTTAATTAATGTCAACAGCATTTACATTTTTGCGAAACAACAACATTTTAGAAAGTTTCCTAATACTATTGTGACACTGCATTAATTAGAGATTTTATTAAAAATTTGACAGCATTATAGGGATTTAGACAAGTGCGAGCAAGATGACTATATGGCATTTTTAATATATTGCTCAATGCATTGACAATATGTTAACCGAGAAATTTTATAGATCTACATAAAATATACTAGAAACTAGATTTGGACCGATAACAATATACTGCTTTAATAAGCAAAAATTGTAATTGAAAAGAATATTAGCCAGCTCATTGACAAAATGGTCTCACAAATAATATTTTTTTTGTTTTCTTTTCAAAATGCAAAATGGCTGCAACAATATAACAAAACTAATATGTTTCCGGTGCCAAGGTTCTTGCGCTGCAAAATTAATTTACATGAATTATTTTGGTGTTGTTAATGCAACTTGTGGTCATTTGTACGTTACAAATATAAAATTAAGGACTTCCATCTACATTGATTTTCGAATACTTGAATTATATTTAAATTTAAAGTGTGACCATTTCTAGTTGGATTTTAGGCATTCCTCAGCAACCCAGCTGGTCACACTGCCCCTTTGCTGCCGGAGAAAATGTTGAAGAATATTTTGAATAAATCCAGGCAGGTGTTCTATCCAGTGGCCAGGACCTTCACCCGGAGCAGCAACCACAGCAATGCGGCAACCGAATCCGTACCCGCTGCTACAGCAACTGCTCCGGCGACGCCGAAATCCAGTCCATTGATTTTGCCGCAAGATTACGCCGCCAGCTACACGCCGGCGAGCCGCAGCACGGCCAGGCAGGCGTGGATCGAGAACACGGACGCGGTGGCCGAGCGCAAGGTGGGGCTGATCGAGCTGCATCCGGACGTGTTTGCGGCCCAGCCGCGGGTGGACATCATCCAGGAGAATGTGGAGTGGCAGCGCAAGTATCGTTATGTAAGCATGGCGCACACAAAAACCCGTGCGGAGGTGCGCGGCGGCGGCCGCAAGCCGTGGCCACAGAAGGGCATGGGCCGTGCCCGGCACGGTTCCATCCGGACGCCCCTGTTCAAGGGCGGCGGCGTGGTCCATGGACCCCGGTCGCCCACCACACACTTTTACATGCTGCCCTTCTACAAGCGCGTCCTGGGACTGACTTCTACATTGAGCGTCAAGCTGGCGCAGGATGATCTGCACATCGTTGAGGGCGTGGACATACCCACGGGGGATGCACAGTTCCTCAAGGATCTGATTGCCGAGCGGAACTGGGGGCCATCTGTCTTGATTGTTGATGAGTGAGTACAAATTTCATCACGAAAGATATTCCAATTGAACGTATTTTTGCTTCCACAGAGATCACATGTTTCCCGCCAACATTTCGCAGGCCAGCGATGCCTTGGGTTATGTCAATCTGATGCCTTCCTTTGGCCTGAACGTGTATTCCATGCTGAAGCACGACACCCTGGTGCTAACTGTGGCCGCTGTGAAGCATCTCGAACAGCGGCTGTTGTACCAACTCCATCGCAACGATGCGGCCAGCAAGGGCGGCAAGTTCAAGCTGGATCAAGTCTAGAAATTAAGGCAGTTTGAAAAATCACTTTATTATTATTTTAAAACAGTAAATGCATTGTTAAACATTACACTTTTATCTTAAATCCTTGAGCGAAGATCCTTTTGCCACTGTTATCAGGGGATCCTTATCCTCAGCCGACACAATGATCTCGCACTCTCCCTTCAAGAGTTCCCCCAGTTTCGGGGCAAATTGCTTGAGAAATCCCCGCTCCGAGTTGCTGTGATTGCACAGCAGCACCGTGGTCTCGTTGTGATTGAACTCCAGGAGCTCGTGATGCGACATTTCCCCCGAAATGATGACATCTGCTTTGATGCCCTTTAGCAGGGTTCCCCCTGAACCAGCACATATTCCAACCGTCTGAATGAGACTCTTGGGATGGTGATTAACTGCCAAAGCTACGTGAACGCTGTTCTGGATGTGATTCTGCAACGATTGCACCAACTCATCGATTTCCATTTTGGTCTCTATAAAGCGGCCGGAGCCAGTGCCTGGGGGAGCCCCCAGTTCCGGTTCCAGAGGTCGGATCTTGTGGATATTCACCGCCTGCGAGAGCCAGTCGTTGACGCCGCCGCAGGCCTTGTCCCACGCCGTGTGCGGGGAATACAAAGCAATATTGTTGGCCAAACAGGCGGCCACCACGCGCTCCTTCCAGTGCGCCTGCGTTATCCGCTTCAGTGCCTGGAATATCGGCGGATGGTAGCTAATTATCAAACCCACATCCTTCTGGAGCGCCTCGCTCATAACCGGCTCGGTGAGGTCATTTGTTAGCAATATTTTGGTGATTAGTTTCTCCCGGTACGGCTCTATCAGCAGTCCCACGTTGTCCCACGCCTCGGCGAGCTTTACGGGTGCAAAGTTCTCCAGCTCCTTGACAACTGTCGCCAGTTTTTGACCGCTGTAGCTGCTACTCATCCTTCTAAGCATTTAAAGTTAAAATTGCAACAAAGTCTTAGATTTTTACACCGGCATTAGAGCTTAGAGCTGGAAATAAAATCGATTATATAATCGATTAATCGATTATTTTCAATTATGCGATATATCGATTTAAATTTTTAGAATCGATTTAATAGAAAAAGTTTCAACACTTCTCGAAAAGTGACATGGAAAAGATAAATACATATCTTTACGCGTTACAATTGTTATACTTAAATAAATATTATAATGTAAAACTCCTTATTTTCTCATCTTCACGTCTTTCTCGTACTCGTGCTCGTTTATTAGTGATCGTACTCTTCTCGATCGTATCTGGGCGATAACAATATATCGTGTGCTTATGTCTTATCGATAGTTACATATGATAGTTCTTAGTGTTACCTTATCTAATTTATATTATATTTAAACTATTTACATTCGGCCGACCTGACTACAGATCGACCACGATCTTTATAAACAAAGGGCTACCATTTCATTAACATTACTTATCCAAGGCTTAAGTCTAGCAGGTTCTAAAACACCTCTGAATGGCATTTGTGTTAACTGGCAATCATCAATATCAACGACTTCGTACCTATCATTATCGAACACACGGCTTATCTTATAAGGCCCACGGTACTTGGGAGCAAACTTCTTATTAATTCCTGCAGTGGTATCGACATTTCTTATAGCCACATAAACACCTACTTGATATTCTCGAGGAGCTCTATGCTTTCTACTATACAAATCTTCGTTTCTCCTTTGGGAATTCTGAATATTGACAGTTGCATGCTCACGGATTCTGACCAGATCTCTAGGTTCAACATTGAATTTATTCTCCAAGTACTCAGAAAGCTCATCCACTATAGGTCCCTTTTGTACTACTCCAAACAATAAGACACTAGGCGCTATTCATTCTACATACTAGCCCATCCCTCAACTCAAAGTAACGCAAGTTTCCTCTCTCCAGTTTCTCTCTCAATCGAACTATATTCTCATCTCTCATTTGCTCCGTTTGTAGAATCAAGTCTACGTCATCAGGTGTTGCTCCTACGACTCCAACTAAAGGTACTGACTTTAGAAAAGCATCCTCACG
>VNJS01000578.1:0-29165 GCA_008042575.1 Drosophila watanabei
TTTTGTTTTCTAATATCACTAGAAGAATGCAAATAGTCAAAATAAAACGGATATATGATCTTCTAATTTACTTAAATATTAAAAAACAACACGCAAAGTATGATGGAACAAATGTAGCGTGCGACACGTAGCGTGCGACACAATGGGTTAACGGCTTTTCTAAAAATCCGTAAACATTATTAAGACCAAACGGTCGGATTTTGTCTTCTTATATTATTAACTTTCTTGAGGATATTATCTTTCATAGGGTTCATTTTGCACAATTCGCTAAAAATTGCGTTTGAAATGAAAATTTTGAAACTAACTTCCACTTCGTGTAGCGTGCGACACGTCACAATTTTATCAATTATTTTCAAAACAGTGACTCCAGTGAAATTGAACCTTATACCCTCCGAAAGTACTCTCAATTCACTCTAAACAAATAACAAAAGTTTATGGTAAATCTTTAAACAAACCCCCCAAAAATTGATTTTCATTAGCTTAAATCGTGCGAATGTAGCGTGCGACACGTGGGATTTGCCCATATATGGTTTATAGGGTCGGAAACGACTCCTTCACTTCCTTGCAGGCTAATAACTGAAATTTTATACCCTGCTAGACATAAACATATTTTGCTTGTCCCAATTCCCATAAATAACACACTTGAATTATTTTAAAATTTTTTCTTTAATAATCATAATGCATATAAAGGTACAGTTGTTCACAAGAAAGGAAATCTTAAAATGCTACATAAATTATATATTAACTGGATAACGGCGCTCGTTGCTTGATAATAACCAGAGAGAAGCAGCAAATTACACAAATTTAACAGTTAAATCAAACTTAATTAAATACATAATAAATCGCATATATATTCTAATAAATAAATGTATGTATTTTCTCAATAATTGCTCAGGCGTTAAATAATAAAAAATAGTCATAAACAAGTTGGATAAGTATAAGGCAAAGGTATATATAATTAGGGTTTATCAAAAAATATTAACAACAAAATAGGTTACTTTTTACTGGATGGACTAACGCCACTTGTCTATATATATGCAAATTGCATTTTTACGATTTTTTTAAAAGGATTTTTCTCTTTTTGTTTTTTGCTTTTCATTTTTCATTTGCATTTCTCATTATTTGAATTTCATTTCTTTTTTTGTATACGCATTTTACAGTTTTTCTCTTTATATAGAAAAATTTGTTGGTTGGTTTAGCACCGGCATAGGACACTTGCTTCGTTTTGTTCAATGCTCGCGGCACGCACGTTGCCCATTTCTAGAGAGGATTGGCCAGATCAATGTCTATGGTAATTTGGAAATGAGTATCAGGAATGCTTGAAATGTCTAGCCACCGTTTGCCGAAGTTGGAGTTTAAGGATCAGAACGGTTTCCTTCAGTGACCTGTGGCGGGTCTACAAGGGTTTGCATTCTTCTCTAATCCCTGGCCGTGGGAGAGAGCTTGGCCAAGGGGCAGAACTATCCTTGAGCAAGGTGGCTTGATGTGCCGGAGGAGTCTAAGCGGTCACCCATGTCACTCATCGACTGCAAGGCCTTGAATTTGGGAGAAAGGCCAAGCAATGGACAAGGGACATTGATGGACAACTAGTTCTCCGGACGATTGGTCTATGTGGGTCATGATTTGTCTTGAGGTGTTGTCTTCTGGCCAATAGATAGCAGCCAGGATGCTGTGCTCGGGTTTCTGCAAAAATGTTCCACGAAATTTGCAGAGATCCGAGCACAAGTCCCCGGCTGCCATCGCGCTTCCTCTAGAAATGATCAACGTGCGTCGATTGAGTAAAATTTTCGTGTGCGTATTTTGATTTTGTTTAAGCTTAGTTATCTCATTCTTTTATATACAAAATGTTATATAGTTTGGGATCATATATGTTGGGTATATATATATATGAATATATAAATTGTTTGCTGTGCAAATATATATGTATAATGTATATATCGTTTTACAAAAGGGTTTCGTTAGTTGTCGTTTAGTAGTTTGTATTCAATTTCATATTCATTTCTTTCATTTTCATATAGTGTTTCATGTACTGTTTGTTCTGCTCGTCGAGTCTGTTCGGGTTATTTACAAATTAATTTTGCTTTAATGCCTCTAGCTATCAAATCATTATAAAATTACATACAATTACAAAATGTGATTAACTACACACAAAATGTACAACGCGATCATTTCAATTCTTGAATTTTTCCCACGCACACATGTGCGATCGCTTTACAGGAATTTAGTTACAAAAAGGCATCTCTTATCGGGTAATCTGTGTTAGTTCTTCGTTCTTAATTAATGTCAGAGGGTAGGTCAGGGGTTTGTTCTTTCGTTGCACTAATCCAGGAGCTGCCTAGCTTAGCCTAAGTGGGCGGCGGACCGTGGGGATACGACAACATGGGCTCCAGGCTGCGGGCGAAGGTGTTCGAGAACATACAGGTGTAGTCCTCACCTTGGGGCACCAGAGTGGCCACACCTAAAAGCAGCAGCATGAGCGCCTGTATGGGCAGCGAGGCACGGGCAACGCGGCCTAGGAAGCGAGCACTGCGCGCCAGCACCGTGGTGTTGATGACATCGCCATCGACAGCATCGACGCCATCGGTGTTGCTGTGAAAGTGAAAGGGAAAAATTAATTAAAGAAAGAAATAAAATGAAAGAAAACATGCAACTACAGAGGGCTAACTATGTGCTCTTTTTTGTACTGTAAAGTGCACACAAGTTGCTTTAACAGAAAAAGGTAAACAAACTACTCGTTGCTTGTGTAAACTTAAATCATTTTCTATTTAGATATTTACTTTGCATTTTCTGTGTTGGGTGCGGCGGCCTGCATGGAAGAGGTTGATAATGTAGTATTATCCAAAAGCTAGATTTGCCACAAAGAAAGAAGGAAAAGAAAAACGAAAGGAAATTATAAATAATACGAAATCATAAGGGTTGTTGTTTTCCGTTAACAATTTCTCGTCACAACTTCTTGTCCAATTGGTATCACTTACTTCGGGTGCGCTCACAAATCAACAAATCAAATCATATTTACTGTTCAGGACACTCTGAAGGAATCACTGTAGGCAATAGCCTCCAAGGACTTGGGACACTTACCTCGCTCGACAACATGTGCAGCGGCACACCAAGAGAGTCGCCCTCGTAGCCGAGGACAGCGCCCAGCTTGACAATGTAGATGCCGGCCAGGCGGCGCAGGGACTGCAGGCGCAGGCGGAGATCGGTCAATCTGGAAAGGGTTCTGGAGCATTTAAAACATTTGCAACGGCTCTTGGGGGGGTCAGTTGGGATGAAGGGTTAGAATGGGCGGACGATAGAATTTTGAGTACCAAAAAATACAACACAAAATAATATATATAATAAATACGCAACAAAAACAGCAACACAAAAGTGTGTGTAGAGGCAAAAACAAATGTTCGAGATCGGTACGATTGAGTTTGTATAACTAAGAAGATATATCGATAAAAAAATAAGAACTACTAAGTAAGTGTGGATGGTTTAAATTTTAAAGGTCCCCTCTTGAGGGGTTATAGAAGGAATGTGTGGTTGGGGAGGTTCCAAAAAGTTGTAGCTGTCCTGAAGAACAGTTTTAGTATAATTTTGTGGATAAACGAAAGTATAAATTTTGAAAAGGTTTATAGTTTTCGAAGGCGTTTGTGGAATGTGAGGGATATATACATTTGAAATGTTAAGAGAGGCAAGCAATAAAGGCCGAAATTTGTATAACTTGATAATGGGGAAAGCACTGAGGTAAACAGATGTTACTAGAAACTAGATTATAAACTAAAAGAAAGCCCAAATACTAGGATAAGGGTAATATCAAAACTAAATTCAGATCAGAATACAAAATAATTAATCTATATTGCTTTCCGCCCTACTAACTGCTCCCTTTGAATTCCGAATCCCTACTACAAGCTCAAGCGGCACCCACGATTCCGTTTCGTTCCGCCCTCGGAACTGGCCCAACGGACACCTTACCTCTCGTAGGTGTGCTGGGACTGCTGCTGGGATCCTTCGACTTCGCGTAGCAGCTGATCAGCCGCATCCTGCAGGCTCACCACTCGCGGCTCGCAGCGTTCCAGCTCGGCGCGCAGATCCTTGAACTTCTTGAACTTGGCCTCGAGCACGGAACGCTCCTCGGTGAGATCGACGGGCTCGGAGGCCTTGATGTTCTGCTCGGTGCGCTGCAGCCAGTCCACCAGCTCATCGATGGTCTGATGGAACTCGCTGTTGCCCATGAGGGCGGTCTGCAGCAGACCCTGCCATTTGGTGGCATTGATGCAGACATTGTTCCAGCGTTCGTTGTCGGCCTCCAGGCGAGACCGCAGTTGTCGCGCCTTTTCGGTATCCGAGGTGTGAGTGGCCAAATGGTCGCCGACGACATTGAGGGACGAGATAATGGACTTGTGACTCTCCAGATCCAAGAGGAACTCGCGATGATCTTGGGTGACATCCTCGAGGAGCTCGATATTCGAGGGCGGAGCCGACTGAGCCTTTTGGGTGCTCTCGGCGAACTGCAGCCACTGCTCCAGGCGCCACAGATCGTTGTCGATCTGCTGCCAGTTACGCTGCGTGCAGAGCGGACACGTTAGACGGCCGACCTCGCTGCGGGGAGGTAAAAGTAAACAGAATTTATAATTAGTAATTGATAAAATAAATCAAGGTTCTAGAGACTCCATAAAGCATTAGCTGATTCGGTGTTGATGATGGTTCTCTAGGATCAACACAGACTCAACCTAGATGGTAATGGAGTATGATAAATGTTAGCCTAAGCCAGCCTTGTCTCCATGGACTTGAGGCCTTAGAAAGCAGCTTAGCAGGGCATAGGCAGTTCCACACCACCGTTTGCTGTGCTCCACATTGGAGACTGGCAGCCATTTGTGATCTGGTGATCCGCTGCCAGCTTTTGTCTAGTGGAAAGCCACACAGAACACAGAACAGCAGGAGGTGGGAACTACTTATAGCCCATTGGGAGGCTGGCGGTTAATGTGGTTCAGGTAGAAACACTTACTGTATGCAGTTGTACTTGTAGGATGCAGGTAGGTGGCACCTGGCGAGTGTCATCGTGAATGCGCAGGTTCGAGTTAAGCGTAGGTAAGTTTTTGTGGGTTGTGTTTAATGCGTGTGTGTGTGACAGAGAGCGAGAGACAAAGAGAGAGAGAGAGGAGTAGGCAACAGCGAGATGGAAGGCAATAAAACATATAATTTGTTAGTTAAAAAACAAACCCAAAACACCAAGGGAAATGCCATTCGGTAAGCCGAATAAGATACAGAGCTGGCTAACTCAATGTTGGTATAAAATCTTTACGTTACTTTATATAAAGTTAAGTTCAAGTTAACTTTTAGTGTCCACGAACACAAGTCATCTGTTGTAATATGATAAACTAAACAGGATGCCGTTCGCGTCTAATTATAGTTGATTTCGGAGTATTTGAGACACAGAATAAAAAAGGATTTTAAGGCATGCCACTTTGACTCCCCATTAAAGATATTTAAAACAAATCCAATTTAAATTAAGACCCAGGCTTAGCAAGCTCTTCCAATAAAATATAACCCATTAAAATTGCAATCAAAAAGCTAAACCTACCTTGCATTTTGATCGTGCTGCTGTCGCGCCTTCCACTGCGACTGCAGTGTGTCAAAGCGCAACGTGAGCTCTGCCACGGTGTCCACCTGGGCGGACTGGTTGTCCGCCTGGCACTCGGTGAGCAGCAAATGGCTGAGATGCTTGACTAGCTCCGTGGATGACTGGGCATTGCCCAGCAGCTTGGCTATCTTCTGGGGTCCCGGCTTGCGGGTCTTGTCCGCCACCGTCCGCTGCAGCTCATCCAGATTGTTTTGGCACTCCGTGATGGCCGTTTGCAGTTCCATGATGTAGGCATCCTTGGCGGTAATGGAGGTCTCGCGCTGCATCTGCTGCGCCTGCCGGAGTTTCCTCTGCGACAGCGTGTTGACCTGGACGGCGGCATTGGCTGCCTCATTCACAGGCACACGAGATGCGGCGGCAGCAGCTTGGGCAGCTCTGGCCAGCCAAGTGGTCTTGAGGGTCACGATGCGGGTCTGCACGGTTTGCCAGAGAGTGGTGTAGGCAGTAATCAGTTCCAGCAATTGCTTGTGCTGTGGCTGCTCCTTGGTCCTGGCCTTGGCCTCTTGGGCCAAGCTATCCGCCTGCTGAACGTGCTGCTGGGCATCCTGCAGCTTCTTCTCCAGGCTCTCCAGGCGTTGGATCACCACCTTCGGGTCCGCCTTGGAGTTCTGCTGGTCCTCCACGCTGGGCAATTGTTCCAAGGCCTTTTGTATGGCATTTAGAGAGTTTGTGGCCTCCTGTTGGGCATTGTTGAACTCCCGCATTAGCTTGGCGTCCTTGTCGATGGAGTCCAGCAGGGCGTGGCAGCGGGGCGTCAACTGGCGCCACATGCTCACCATCACCTTGGTGGGCAGCGTCAGCTTCTGGATGTTCTCCGGCTCCACGCCAGCACTCGAGGTCAGCTTGGCATAGATCTGCTCCAGCTGGCGCAGGTTCATCGACTGGCTTTCCAGCTCCTCCAGCTTGGCTCTCAGTTCCTTCTGGCGTTCCTCCAGCTTCTGCTTGCTGTGCGACTTGCGGTCACGCTCGTAGCCCGCCAGCTGGCTCTCCTGCTTGCCCAGCCAGTTCTTGTGCTCGGCCGTGAGCTTGATCAGCTGCTGCAGGAGATTCCAGGTGGTCAGAATGCGTGCCTTGCGCTCCGCCGACTGGCTGCACACGTTCTTCCAGCGCTGCTCCAGATTTTGAGCGGAGGCCGCCAGTCCCGAGGTGTTGACCTGGGTGCGCCAGCTGTCCGCATCGTTCAGCAGCATCTCGACGAGATTGAGCACCTCGCCCACATTGCTGCTGTGGTGCTCGATGGAGCGCTGTATCTGCTCGTGCTCCTTCAGCTTGGCCTCGATCACATTGGGAGTGTAGCTCTCAAAGTTCAATGGCTTGTCCAGCTGCGATTCCACCTCGAAGAGCCAGGCGCGGATCAGGGCAATGCGCTCCTCCAAGCGGAGCAGGGTCATCTTGAGTTCCCCGATCTTGGTGGCCTTCTGCTTGCACAGGTATTTGAGGCGCTGCCAGCGATCGATGAGGGCATCGCTCTGCTGCTGCACCTGGGATCGGACCTCGGGCTCGGAGTACAGTGTCATCAGTTCACGGCTGGTGGACAGTAGCCACTCGCGTTCCTTGTCGCGCAGCTGCAGCTCGGAGTTGATTTGCTGCTCCAGCTGCTTGGCTGCCTGTTCCGGGTTGGACATGGCTGTGACATCCGCATCGCGCTCCACCCGATGCTCCAGACGCTGCAGCCACTGGGAGATGCGTTCGTAGCGGATTTGGAAGTTGGAAAGCAGGGACAGCCGCTCCTCGATCGTGTTGATCAGGTTGGCCAGCTGGTAGTCCAGGTCGGCGTGCTGCTGCCAGAGCAGCCAGTTCCGTTGACGAATGGCCTTCATGTCGTGCGGGCTGATGCACTCCTTGAGCTCCTCCTGGGTCACAGTCAGACTCTCTAGAGCGGGCACCTGGGCGCCCAGCTGAACTCTCTGGGAACGCAGGGCTCCCAGTAGCTGCTCAATGGCTGCCGGCTGGGTGGGCAGGGTGGATTCTTCGCTGTTCGCATCGAGTAGCCTTTGGGCAGCGCCGAACTCCTTCTGCAATTGCTGCACTCGCTGCTCGTAAGTCTCCGACAGTTGGGTCACGCGGAGCAGGAATCCCTGCCACGTCTTGAGCGCCGCACGCAGGTTATTGATACGCTGGCCAATGCTGGCCTGCTCCATGCGCATGGCGGTGGCCAGGGCGTCGTCGCAGTGCTTGGCCAGCTCCTGCTGCTGCTCCTGCAGAGCCTTGCTCTGTTGTTCTCCCTGATCCAGCTGCTGGATCATAGCATCCAGGCGGTTCTTCAGGTGCGGCACTCGCTTCAGGTGAATGTAACGGAGTTGGAGGCCATTTCGCTCCGCCTCTCGCTGTCGCAGCCAGTCCAAAAGGGCATCCAGCTGCTGGCGATAGGCGTTCCAGCCGCTCACCCGCCGCTCCAGCTCACCATTGCGCTGCATGATCCGCGAGAGGGTCTCGTTGTGCAGGTTCGTCAGAGCCTTGTACTGCTCGGAGAGCTCCGATTCCAGTGGCGTCTCGGCCAGCACACTCTGCTGCGATATGAGCAGGTTCTGGTGGATGGCACACAGCTGCTGCTGTTCCCTCAGGCTACTGTAATCCTCTGGAATGGCACACGAGAGGAACGACTGCACATGCTGCAGATACTGTCGCCACAGGCGCAGGGCCTCCGAACTGTTCTGGCTGCGAGCAAGTCGCGTGGACAGGCGATGGTACTCCTGGAAGGTATCCTGGAATATCTTCTGCCACATGGCTAGAACCTCCAGAATGCCATCGTCATCAGCTCCTGAGACTGAAGGTTTCACTTCATCGTTCTGATGGCGCTCCTTCAGCTGTCGCAGCTGCTCTTCCGTCCTGGCCAGAGTTTGCAGATGGGCTCGCAGGGCAGCCAACTGCTCCTCGCTTTCCTTGGGATTTTGCGGTGGCTCCCGGGCGATGTCCTACGTAGAGAGAAAAATCAGATTAATATATATCTCGCTATGGTCAGTTTGAAATTAATATTCTTTGTGCATCGCTAATTGGCCTGACCCTAATACGGCTGCTCGGATGTCTCCAGTTACCGCCCGTCGTCCGTGTGTCTGTCCCCTGCATGGCTTCGACAACAATAACAATCAACTCTGCCACATTGCAACTCTTTCCGCCAACTGGCAATGACCTCATGCCAACAACGACACGCTCTCTGTCGGCTCTGACCAACTTCAATTGTCTGAAGCTTTCGAGGAGGGAGTAACACCCAGCTGGGTGGGCGTCGGAAGGGAGGAAGTGGGACCCAAACTGGTTGGCATGTGCCATGCAAATGAGACTACAGTGAGACAAGGTTGAATGAAAATTCTAACTGACAAATGTGCTCTAAATGATTCTAAAAGAATGCATGAAATAAATTCTAAGTGATATCTCTGGCATGTACATTTCTTGAAAATTTAATTTTCCAAAGACAGAATAATTAATAATGTAAAATGTTCTATAATCTTTAGGAAATTTAAATCAATAGTGAATATATCCATCTACTACTTTTCTTTATTTATTATTTTTTAACTTGTTTTCTAAACCGATAAGAGTTGTCCTGTGGAAACTAGGACCAAGCTCATTATATATCCATATGGCGCATCAAATATTCAAATTTCCTGCACAAAAGCTAGTGTCAATTACGATTTGATGTCAACCGCCCAACCTTTTGCACTGAGCAGCACTCTTATCAATCAATAATGACGGAGGAGGAGCGCCCGCCCGCGGGGACCACTGTATCCAGTGCACAAAAAACTAACTTTTTCAACTTTTAACCCACTTAAAATAGCATGTCCTTCGTATTGGATTAACAGAGCGAAAGCAACAATACAAATTGCCGGCAAGTCGCGATTCGTTTGTGTGGGAATTTCCGCACGCCAAAAGCCGAACTAACATATGCAAATATCCATCTATTCGTCGCTATAATCGATAGATACAACTGGGCTGGCTAGGTTTCCCTGGCTGTCCGGTGTGTGGAGTGCGGGGTGCATCCATAATTTTATTAATTTGTTGTTTCCTGCTCGGACTTACCTGCTGCACATTGTTGAAGTAGGACTTGGCCAGTGCCACCTCCTTGTCGAGCTCCTTGCGCTCCTTGTCCTGCGTTTCAGCCACATTGGCCAGGGTGGTAATGGCATCCTTGCACTCGGCCAAACGCTGGCCCAGAGCATCCAGTTCGCCCTGCATTAGGGCCGAGGCATCAAGGCCCACATCGGCGGCTATCTTGGCCACAATGTCGCGCAGCTCCAGAATTCTGTCATTCTGGGTGCTCAAACTATCTTGGCATACCTGTGTGAACATAGATAGAGATAGAGAATGAGAGTTAGCTAATGAAGCTCAGGGTTGAGGCCATTATGGCCACATAATTAACAGAGACATTGTATTTTCCCTAAGCAGAAGCTGAACTCGCCAAAGCGGGCAGCTTAAAAAAATTAATAATCCCATTTAGATATTTCTCTATACCCTAAAATATAACTTCATTATGTTCAGAGAATAATAATACCCACACCTTCCCGTATTTTCCTATTCGTTCTTTTAACACCAACCAAAGCTAGAATCCCAAACAATTATTTTCGATGGCTGGCAAAATGTCACTTGTTTATATTTAACTTTCTGTTGTCGGGAAAGTATTTAGCTCAAGCCGGCCGGGGGCTGGCGACTGTCGCCCGTTTGTCCGAGAGAGCGAGACCCTTATCAATTGCCGTGCCGCACTTTGTCGAGTGCATTTCCCTGCTGCTCGGCAATTGTAATTAGGGCTACTCGACGAGCGCACACTTTCGTTTTCAAATTGAACAAAAACAGGTCACACTCTATGCACGACTCTACGAATAAATTCCCCAATTTAGAGCAGAACGGAATGGTAATGGGCATTAAGGGCCGGATCATGATGTGTGCCCTATGATATCATCTGGCAAGTATTTGCCGATGCTTTATCTTTGCCGCTACATGAGCAAACAAGCCAGCGAGCGCTTTGAAAATGGCATTGAAATATCCAACATAGTATTAAGAATTTAGATTTGTTGTTTTCTACATTTATCTTCAAGGCATTTTGCGGACCTGTTCCCGCTGCTTTCGACTGCTTGATAAAGCTGCGATGTGTACAAATAATATAATACGAACGAATGCCCGGGTTGATAAACTCTACTCTCCATGTGAAATGACAGTTGGCCGGCCTGCTTGCCTGTCCGAAAATATAATTACAGCAGCGTCGTCGCTCAGCCTATACTATAATAATGACCCTAATGATCAATAAACACAAAACGACAAACAACCAAGTATGCGTTAATTTTTTAAGTAAATACCAAAAAAAGAAATCGGACGTTTGGCTTTATTTACCAAAGCATAATTTATGACACAAACACACACTCAGTGAGGAGTTACCTCATATACCACCCATTACAAACCGATTACAATGACGCGCCTAAAAAAAATTGATAGGAAGTTTACTACTACTACGGGGGAAAATCAATGTAATTACTGGTTTTCCCGACTTTCCTAGTTCCCTGGTGCCCCGGGAGGGCAATTAAAGCGTCACATTGCCGTGCTAGTTTGCTGCCAAAATCAAATAGTCCGCCCACCTGGCCAGCGGAACATGGAACATGTCCTGTCCTAATAGGCTTCCGGAATATATCAGGTAACGAACCAGGAAGCAGTTATTTTTAGCCATTTCCTTTGGGATTTTCCTTATTGCTGCCATCAGACGACGACACCCACGCGATACCCATCACTCATACGGCACGTTGCCGGGATGTGTGTCACGGCATGTAGAACTCACCTTGGCGTGCTGCAGGGCATCCAATGGCTGCTCCAGGGACTTGACCGTATCCATTTGCTGGTCAATCGAGCTCTTGACAGCCGCTGAGGCGTTGCGGTACTTGTCCCACAGTTCGACGGCTCTCTGGTATCGGGTGCGAAGCTGCTGTAGATTGTCACTGGTATCGTTCCAGGCGACCACTGCCTCCTGGACGGCCGATTCTATCTGCTCGACAATCTGGACATCGCAGCTCTCGATCAGCGGCTTGGCAGCTCCCTTAAGTTCATCGATCAATTGCTCGCGGTTCTGTAGATCGCCGGCCAGTCCCTGCGATATGAGGCGAAGAGCGACGGATTAGTGGATTTAAATAAATATATTTTATGGTATATTCCGGACGCGACGCGGAGATACGCGCTCGGTTCGAAGCTAACGGCAACTGGCGGCGGCATAAAACTTGCTACGTAAAGAGCACCACGTACGCGCGAGAGCTTACGAAAAAGCTTGGAAAAAGTTTGTAGCTTCTATAGCTTTTTATTCTGCTATCGCGGGTTGCAGCGGAGTTTAAATTATTTATTTATATAGCTTGCTTAGTTTGAAAACAAATATAGTTATGGGGGTTTATATTTGAATATATGCTGATAAATAGTTTATTAATATTTCAATAAAAAAGATTATATATTATGAACGATTTTTTACCAAGAAAGATATATATTTCGATTGCTTGCTTGTTTAACTTGACTTTAAATCGTTATTTAATTTTTTCTGTTTTAAATTTGAAAAAATATAGGCTTGTCCGACTTTATCTTGTAGGTTCAAGTATCACCGAACGACTGACGGCTGTCGGGACAAATAACTGTTGGAAGTGAAATTTTTCTGCCGATGATAATGCCACCGATTGGCAGCTCGCGAAAATTCCTCTCAGCAGGTAGCGAGCAAGATGAAAAGCCGCGTAAACAAAGCCATAAATATCTAATGAGGAAAATCGCACACTTACCTCCAAACGCTCCGTGGCCTTACGCAGGCGCTCGTAGTCCACTTGGCCATGAACCCGTATCAGTTCCATCATGAAGTCGGTTTCCTGGACAGAGCCGTGAACCAACTCCAGTTGGCGTTCATAGCGCAGCCAGATGGCCAGACGGTTCCGCAAAATGCCCATGATATTCGTGCACTTGCTCTCGAGGAAGGCATGATCGTCTTGGAGCTGTGAGATGTCCCGCTCCAGCTTAACCGGCGATACGGACATCTTGAGGCGCATGGGCAGGGTGTGGAGCATCTGGCGGATGCGCATAATCTCCTGCCAGCTGGTCACCAGCTCCTCGCCAACGCCCTGGCAATCGGCAACGGCTTTTTCGAGAACATCGGCACCCTGGCGTTCGGCGGCCTCGCATTCATCCAGAATCACTGAGATCTTGGCCTGGTGTTTGCGTTGGTTGCTGATGCCCTCCTGGATGGCCTGCAGTTGGTCACGCAGCACAGAGGCACCCTCCAGCTCCTCGGCAATCTGAGTGCTGATCTTATGGGAAAGAGCAAAGAGTTCGCCAACCTTCTCTGGTTCGATAGCCGGCTCTTGCAGTCCAATCCTGCCGAGCTCGTTGCCTATGAAGCCGACGCGTGTGCGAAGTACTTGGACGCGCTCGATGTAAAGGCAGAGTTCCTCCTCGTTCTTGATCACACCCTTCATGCTGGTCATGGTCAGGTAGATCTCCTGCAGTTCCCGCTCCACCATCTTGAGCTTCTCGTCCGCGGGCACATCTTCCGACGACAGGCACTCGACAATGTTGTGCTGGATGAGTTCGATGGCCTGGGCGACGGCCTGCCAGCGATCCTCCAGTTGGGCATGGAACTGCCGCTGGAGCATCTCGTCGGCCAATGGGATGACCTGCAGGGACTTCTCAAAGCTCAGGCCGGCATCGGTTCGCACATTGTTGTGCAGCTCGAAGCGGGCCTTGATCTCCCAGAACTGACGCATGTGCTCGATGGGCTGTTGGGTGGGTTGGGCAGGTATCTGGATCTGTCGCAGCTCTTGCTCCGCCTCGCGAACGAAGGCCTCCAGCTTATCCGTTTGCTGTTCGTACTGCACCCAGATTTCCTTGAAGACCAGCAGGCGATGCAGGTACAGGGCCACCTCCTCGCGAAGCTTGAGAAGCACAATTAGGGCCTCATTTGTCTCCTCCACGAGGTTGGGGGCCTGGACCAGCTGTTGCAGCTTGTTGGCTATTCCGGAAAGCTGCGTCATCTTTACGTAGTGGTGTGAGATATCGTTGCTCAGGGACTGGTAGAGTGTGGTGTACTGATCGTAGTCCGCCGAAGTGACGGCTGACAGATCTGGCACCCTTTGTTGGGCCACCTGCAGCCACTGCAGTTCGTCGCGCATGCCCTTCTCCAGGACAGTCCAGCGGGAGGCAGCCTGCACCAATTTGGAAGACCGCTCTGAGGCCTTGTCCAGCAGGGTTGTGGCCCTGTTGTAGAGCTCCTTGTGCAGTTCCGAGTGCTTCTCGCGGGTCTCACTGTCGATGTTCTCCTCCAGGGACTCCAACATGGCTCGGCAGTGGCTCAGATTCACGAAGAACTTGCGCTGCTTCTGCACCTCGTTGTTCAGCTGCTCCAAAGAACTGGAAACTATCGGGCTCTCAACAAGTTTGTCGGCCAGAACTGTGATATTGGTGAACTCCTTGAGGGTCTGCTCGTACTCCTCCGCCAGCGATTGCAACTGCAGGACACGCTCTCGCTCGGCCTGAATATTGTTGCCAATATTCTTGCTCGTCTCGAAAGCATTGTGCACATCCTGCGGCATCTTCTTGCCGGGGAAATCGCGCTGGAAGGCGCGGGCTTTCTGGCAGAGCTGTGCCAGCTGCTGTTGGGCAGCCTCATGCTGACCCTCTAGCTCATCCAGTTGGGTGAGCTTGGCGGACAGGGGATACTCCTGGTTGACCAGATGATCGTAGCTCTGCTGGAGATGGGCCAGCACTGAGGACACGTCGTGCAGCAACAGCTCAAAGCTGTGCCACTTGTCCAGGTCATTGCTGTCCTGAGCTTGGTTCTGCTGAGTCACTTGCTCCACGGCTTCCACATGCTCCTTCAAGGTTTCGACGCATTGCTGCAACTGGGGCTCCGCGTTGGACAGCTGTCGCTCTAACTGGCTGACGTTTTGCTTAATCGTGCTCAGCTCCTCATTGAGTTGGTTATAGTTGTCCAATTTCTCCTCGGAAGGTCCTTCGTTGGAGTTCTGGCGGATGAGATACACACGATACTCGATGGTCTCCAGCCACGTTGATACCTTCTCGATGACGGTGATCACAGTGGTTTGGATAACGGTCTTGTCGCCCTTTTTGATTGCGGCATCGAGATCCTGGAGTCCTTCGCTGACCTCCAACAGCCGTTGCTCCGTAGGCAGGTCCTTTATCTGCTCCGAAAGGGTAGCCAAGTGGAGGACATTGCTCAGCGGTGTAGTCTGCTGAGGGGAGGCCTGCTTCAGCTTGCTAATGCGATCCCCGATAACTTCCTTTGCTGAAATCAGGATAGGCTGTTGCTGCTTCTGCTGTCCTGGATAATGCTGCAGACTCTCGCTCATAATCAGAGCCTGGGTGAGCTCCACGGGTGTCTTGTCCACACTGGTGGTGGCACTGAACCAAATGTTGCTGGGTTCTTCACTGAAATTGTCCGGTCCCGGGGTAATGGGCACCACCAGTTCTTCAGTGGGAGAGGCCACCTCTTCAATGGTCACCGCCGAGGTAGTGGGTCCGGCTCCAGACCGCTTGCTTTGTTGCTGCTGGGAGGCAATGAGCACCTTGTTCTGCTCGGTGATGTGAACCGGCAGATCGGGATACTCATCGTAGACAGTGGTCTTTGTTATTTGCAGCTGCACTTTTGTTGGCTTGGATCCGGCTTCAGGTTCGATAATAGTCTCCTCCACAACAGGTGTGACATGTGGCACCTCTTCGATTTCCTGGTTGGTGGACACCACGATGCCCGACTCGGACAACAATTCAGGTGCAATTTCTACAGTTACACTGATTTGCGGCTCCTCTGGCACCTGCTGCTTCTGCTGCTGCTCCACTTCCGGGACATTCTTCTGCTTCTTTTTCTTGTCCTTCTTGGACTTCTTGTCCTGCTTGGGCAGCTGCATGGTCTGGGTGTACTCGTAGACCGTTGGCTCAGCCACCGAGGTATCGGAATCGGCGGGAATGGCCACTGTGGTCTTCACCTCCAGCTCGTAGGGTTCCGAAATGGAAATCGAAGTGGCCGTCAATGAGTTGTCATCCAATGAGGCGGGCTGCTCGTGATCGCCACGAGGCGTGGTCTGCATCTCTCCATCGGCAAGCTGTACCAATTCCAGTGTTGAGGTCTCCTCATGGACAGTCTCTGGCTTGACGTCCTCAATGCGTTCCGTTGGCTCAGGTGTTGTAGTCTGAACATGAATCTCTGTAGTTGTGGTTGTCTCTGTGCCGGTCGACTGTTCGTTTGTGGGCACTGGCAAATCGGTGGTCATATCCTTTACCAAATCCTGTAGCAGAGATTCAACCACATCGCTGCTGCCTGGCTCTGGGGCACGAGGCGAATCCTTTGGCGTGGTCTGCAGTTCCTTTTCGATGGTAGTGGTCACTGTGGTTTGACTGGAGATCTCCACTGTCTCGGCCGGCTGGCCACTCACATCCGTTTGAATCTCGGTGGTGAAGAGCTCAACAGCCTCAGGTTTCTCTTCGCCGCGCGGTGTGGTCTGTGCCTCAGTCTCTGCAATCTCCACAATCAGAGTTTGCGATTCGTTCTCCTGGTTATCGGGCTGCACCTCCAGACTTGTCTGCAAGCCGATCTCATCCAGTGTCGGTTGATGCACTGGCGAGGTCTGCACCGATTTGATTTCCTGCTCGACTTCAGGCTTTCCGGTGGGCGATGGAGCTCGCGGTGTGGTCTGCTGCTCTTCGTCCTCAACTAGAGCCAGTTCCACAACCTCTGTGGGAATGACCAACTCAACCATGGGTGCTCGCGGCGATTCCGAGGGCGATGAAACGACGGCATCTTCCACCACCTTGACCTTCGAGTCGATCTCAATGCTGGATAAATCACTATCGGCGCTGAGCTCCACAATGGACTCATGGCGAACTTGGTCGCGTGGGGAATCCTCCGGAGAAACTGGCAGATCAGACTCAACTTCTGGCTCTTTTACAGCCTCCGGCTGAAGTTCTTCTTGCTCGAGCTCGTCCTCGTGCTTAGTATCTCTTCTCTTCTTTTTCTTTCGACGCCGCTTGGCGTCGGCAGCGACGACGGGAGCAGCTGCTGCGGTCTCGATGATGGTCATGCTAACCTTGCCAGTAGCTGGGGCAGTTGTGGAATCTTCTTCCTTGCCCAGCACAACCTTCAGCACACCAGCACCGTTGTCCTCGAGGGATGGGGCTGTAATCTGGAAGGATTTTTGCGGAGCTGCTGAGGCTGCGGCCTCACCAGAGATAAAGAGTTGGGTGGCCACACGCAGGTCGGTTTGGGCAGGAACTGGCTCCTGTTCTGGGATGGGTTCTTCTGGCTTTTGTTCAGTCTTTTCAGTAGCTTCAGTGACTTCAGATACCACAGGCTCAACCGGGGCAGTTTCCTGTACAGTTTCCTTCACTTTGGTGCTTGAAATCTCCACAGTTACAGGTGCTTCCTTCACCTCCGGCGGTGCAATTGCCTCTGGCACAAGCTCCATGATCTCAGCTATAGAAGTAACAGCTGGCGTTGAAGATTGTTCCTTCAAAGCTGCGGCCAGGGATTGTTCAGCTTCCAGGAAGCTCTGAGTGTCAGTCTTGGGCTTGGACACAGGCTCGGCTGGAACAATGGTGTCCTCAGGCAGTTCAGTGGAGCTTGTGATGGTAGTTGTGGTCTTGGTTATGGTAATACTGCCAGTGGTAATTGGCTCAGCTTCTGGTTGTCGTTCGGCAGGCTTAGTCTCAGTCTCTTGCGGCACCAAATCCTCAGATTTTGTGCTCTGTTCACGCGGCGATTGTGGCTCGAATACATACTGCTCCAGAGTCAAGGAGTTTCCTGTCTCTGGGCTTGTCGGCCAGATCTCCTCCACTGGCATGGAGGCCTCTGACGCTGCTGTGGTTGTGGCTGCAATTTCTTCGATGTGCTGGGAGAAGTCAATGTTGGTGGGTTTTAGATGATGTTCCAGTGGCCAAATTTCATTGATATCTTCAACCACTTGCGGCTCATCATCTACAATGGCTGCTGGAGTTGGTGGGGAGTCTTTGGGTTCAGCTACATCCACTGCTGGAACATGAACAGGACTGGTAGTGGCAACTTCTACGGGTTGTTCAACATCTTCTACTTGAGGTGCTGGCAACTCTACAGGTGCTTCTTTGGTCGTTTCTGTTGTTGGTGGTGTCTGTTGTTCTGGCTGTTCTTGTTCTTGTTCTTGTGTGGTTGCTGTTGTTGTTCTTGTTGTTCTTGTGGTGGTGGTGACTTGGTTAGACTCAATATCAAATACCTGTTGCTGCGGTTCTGCTGCTGTTGGCTTGCACAGATCCGTGGCAACTTCTTCGATGACCAGGCCGCCGGGCTCCTGCTCCTGTTCTTGCAACAAGCGCTGGAACTCCTCCTCAGTCACCACTTTGCCGTTCACAGTGCGCACAATGTTTACGTTGATGTGCGGGGCCGTCTCCTCTTCTGTGATCTCGACCTCCTCGGGTTCCTCGACCACCTCCTCGGTGATGTGCTCCTTGCCATCGATAATTACGATGCGCTTAATGATCTTACGCGTTTTACGGATAACCTTCCGGGTCACCTGATGGACCACAGCTCGAATGCTGCCCTGGGTTTGCACATCGCTCAACTGGGATCCTGGCACAATAACTTCTTCGAACGTTTCAATGGTAGGTTCCGTTTCGAACTCCTGCAAGACTACGCCTTCGGGCTGAGAAGAGTCCACAAGAGCCCCGCGCATTTGCTGCGTAACTACGGTCTGGATAGTGCCTTCTAGAGGATCAGCCTTGGTGTCTGTAGTATGCACATCCTCCAGGTTGATCTGTCCTGTGGAGTGCACCTCAATGTTGCCATCCGAATCGCTGATTGTCTCGATGGAGCTGACTTGCTGCTGCTGCACAATCTGCTGGCGAGTTCGGGTCACGACCTTCTTAAGCACAATGTGCTTGGTGCCATCAGGTCCCACGACGACTTCTGTGGTCGTCTCATCCGGCTCCACGAATGTGGTTTCGAATGCCTGCGGCACGTTCTTCATGATCAGCTCGGTGGCGCGCTCCACATCGCCCTGCGGACGTTGGTGATAGCGAGCCTCGATCTGCACATCCTCCGGTTCTTCGGCCACATCTTTGTTGCGAGTGGTGTCGATCTGGATGGTCTCCTTGCCATGCTGCACCGTCTGTGTCACCATAATGTTCTCAGTCGGCGAACGCTCCTTCTGGGTTTGCAAAGCTACCTCAGCGGTTTCCACAGGCAGGGGCTCCTTGAAGCTGGTCTGAGCTTCGACAGTCGTGGTGGTTACCACGGGAGCTGGAGCCTGGTGCAGGCTCAGCGAAGTCTGGGTCTCTACGTACACACCAGTCGGTGGCTTGACCTCCTCTTCGGGCATAGAGCTAGAGTCAATGGTGTTCTCCTCGTTTGACTCGATGGATTCAGGCGCAGCCTCGACGCCCGCCGGAATTTCCGTTGGTGGCTTGATGAGAGAATCCGCCAGAACTCGTTGGCGTTGCGCCTCCTCGCTCTTGGCCTTTCGCAGGTCCACAATGCGCTTTTCGATGGTAAAGATGCGCTTAGTGGCCACCGTGATCTGTTCCCGCAGAATGGTTATGATGCTCTGCAGCTGCTCCATCAGCGTGTCGGCCAAGGGAGCAACATCGGGATGGGACTGCAGCTGGCGGGTCTGATCTACCAAATCATCCATGGACTGCTGGCGATCCTTGAGAGTGCGCAGCAGTTGCTGACTCCTCTCCACCTGCGACTTGAGCACCTGCTCATCGGTGCTGCTGTCCGAAGTAGGTTCGAAGGAAGCTAGCTCTGCGGAAACCTCTATGATCCAGCGCTCCAGTTCAAGCAGATGCTGCTGGTACTCGTCGATCTCCTGCTGCCGCTTCTTCTGGCCATGCATAGCATTCTGCAGAATATTTAATTTTAATAACGGATGGATAAAAAGACTAATTCAAAACACTTGCCGCTATCATGGTGATGCCCTGCTGAGTGCGTCGCAGGAGCAAGTCAATGCGATCCACTGTGTCGTTGAGCAAACGTTCGGTAGCTGGATCCGTGGGCAGCGTTTTGGCCTGGGCCTTTAACTGGCTGGCGTCCCTTTCGTGTACTTCGAGATTGCTTTGGATTAGCTGGACATTGGGCGTATAAAATAGAGGGCTTTTTAGACATGTGTTCGAAACAATGCTGTGTGTACAATGGTGACATTGATCTGGGCATTTTGGGCCTACAAAATTCAATATGTTGACAGCAAAGAAGTCGGCAACTACGAAACTGGACAACACTAACAAAACTGAACACGGTATTCTGAATAGAGAAATTACCTATTTGAACAATAATGTACGATTCTGTATGGAGTGATGCGATTGAGTTATTAAAAATCTCTGACACACGCCAGCATCCATTAATCGTTTACAAAACGTTATTATGTACAGGTGTAAGTATGTTCACTAAAGATAATTCTAGCTACGTTGGTTAAAGGGTTTGGTTGCCAGTTTGCAAAAAAACATGCATTCAAAATATGCTGTTATTAGAGTGTCTTAGATTAATTTTGTTTACCTTCAGTCCTTGCAGCATGCCCTCCAGGCTGCTCTGGTTCATGTTCGCGATACCATCCTCGACGCTCGAGAGCGATTGTAGCAGTTCGTCGAGCTCTAGCGCAATTAGTTCCTATAGATTTGCAAATGTGTTTGGTTTTTGGGGATGAGATTGTGTAGAAAGTGTGTTAATATTAATAAACATTTGCAAATTTCCGTCTAAATAAAGGCTAATTAACGCAATTGATGTAAATATTTGTTGCGGCTTACAACATATTTACATGCAAGTAAGTAAATTATTTATAAATATTTATAAACGGATGCACGGCCATACAAAGGCATGAAGTCTTTTTCGGGAATGCTTTTAAAAATAACTCTAGCTCTTAGCTTTTTAGGATAAAGTAACGTAACATGCAGTTGGCATAAATAATAGTCTTAGTTGTAAATGGCGGCATAGTATGTATGAGGTAGGCGTATAGACAAAAGTACCAAGAAAAAGAAATGCTTTGCCTTACTGCCTGTTTTGAGGGTAAAGTTGGAAAATAGAATGCAATGCTTGTAACTTACTTTGGCTCTATATGTATACTAAAATAAATCTATAGAGATTACTCTTTAATGATCAATACTGTTGTTCAGATCTAGGTCCGATATCTACACACACTTTGGCACTAACAAAAACATTTAGATTCTCGAAATGCTTCCTTTTCGCACTCAACACTCAACGCCTTCATTGCACATTGCAGACTAAAATTGTAAAATAAACGGGAGACTATTTTCGAGCAAGCCTGCACCGCATGGATCGCATCGGATCCGGGCTGTATTTATAGCCGTGGCAGGGAACATGCTCTGCACGCAAGAATTCGCGATAGGAGGCTGGGCGGTAGGCAAGACAATGAACTCGTATATATAAGTAGGTGCTATACACATAAGGGACATGTATATATTCTGCATTTGGGAACTTTTTAATTGTGGGGCACTGTGTGTGCGGGGCAGGAAGAGTGCGTGTGCTCGGTGCGTGATCGTGTGTGTGCTTGGTGTGTGTTTGGGTGTGGAAAATCTGCGAAGAAAACTACTACTGGGGATAAAATCAGCTCAGTATTAAAAACGTGCAGGTTGGTTAATATAGATTTTATTAATAATTATATCTCACTACCATTAGTAAGTAGTAGTCAGTGATTATTACTGGGCTTTTACAAAGGTTAATATCAATTAGTAGAAGGAACTTAACGTAAATCAAATCTACATAATTCTCTACGACTAAGTTAGATGCTTCTATTTGAAATTACAAACTCAAAACATAAGGCTTTCGGATGCGTTTAGCAGAACAACACATACAGTACAAAAATAATAAAGATTGGAATGGAAAACTTAAGTAAAACATAAAAAATCAAACATGGTTCTTGATAATTAAATTACGTTAGTAGTTCGGCAATCGCCTCAGTTTATTGCCACTGTGTGTAGACACCAGGCCCAGGCCCAGGCCAACATTTACTGCGGATCTGTTCCCGCTGCCAGCGATAATGCCTGGCCGCAGCAGCATGTGTTATTGGCCGGAACCTGGGCACAGCAGCAACCGCAGCATGACGAGCGATTGCCATATAAAAGCCATGAACAAATACCGAAACCACACAGAAAAGCTGCAAAAATTAAAATTATGAATAAACGAAGGCTCAATGTGATGTTCACCTTCTGGCGTTGCTGTTGCAGGTCGTTGCTGCTTGTGGTTGTTGTTGTCGTTGTGGTGCTAGTTGTCGAAGGCGTTTCAATTGTGGTTGTTGTCGTTACGGTAGTGGTCGTTGTCGTGGTGCGCCTCAACACCTCCCCATTGTCAGTGGGAGCGACTGCGACCACCTTCTCCTCCTGGCTGTGGCTCGTTGTTGTCGTATCGGTGTGCTCGGATGCTGCCGCTGTTGCAACCTCCGGTGCAACCTCAGGCTCTGCGACAGCAACAACTAGTGCTTCTGCCGCCGGCTGTGTGGTCTCCGGAGCTGCAGCTTGTGCCGCAACTGGATGCTCCTCCGCTGGTGTTGTCGTTGATGTCGTTAGCTTATCGACTACGGCTGTGGCAACTGGCAAAAGGGCGCTGGTTGCTACCAGCGCTGCTGCTTGTGTCGCCGCTGCTGCTGCGTTCGCCTTGGCGGTCAGCGTGTGAGTTGTGGCGCTTGCCAATTGGATTAGTGCGTTTGCAACGTTTAGGGGGCTGGTATTGGTATTGGTACTGGGGCTAGTTTCAGGGGCTTGGACAGGGGGGGCTGGGCTTGTGGTTTTAGTTTCGGTTAGTACAGATTGATCTCCTAATTTCACCTGAGGCTGTTCGGCTTCTAAAGCCAGATAAGTACTCAGATCCCGCCAGTGTCCCACACCACCCGGAAGATCCGCGGACCTATATTCCGATGAGCAGCTACGGTTCTGACCTTGCTGCGCATCGTGCTCGGGAGTGGGAGTCACATTACCACTACTACCGCTACCAGGATCTCGGTCGTTCGGTTTATCATCGTCATCGTTGGGCTTACGAATTTCAGGCACAGTCGGCTTGTCCCCCTCATCGTCATCGTCGTCGTCGTCATCATCGTCGCTGTCATGGTCGTCCTTGTCGGGTTTTCCAGTCACATCGGGTTGCTGCGGTTTTTTGTCTTTGTCATGTTCCGATTCCCCACTGGCAGAATCAGCACGTTTCAGTCTGTCGATCGAATTATCGGCCAACTCTGCATCGACACCGGTTGGTTGCCAGTCGTCCAGATACAGATTCAGTCGCAGCTGATCGAGGTTGCTAGGTGAAGGCGCTGCCAGCGGTTGGGCGGTAGGAATGATTGGTAATGACGATGCTTCTGGTTCAGTCTTTTCTACAACGCGATCAGTAATCGTGGTCGTCGTGGTTGTCACTACAGTTTCTGTAATGCTGTCAGTCTTATGCTTATCGTCTTGAGTTTCCTGAGCATTCGTCCTGTCTGTGGTTTTCCCCGGCAGCAAAGCAAAAGCTTCGTTTGCCGTGTGCCTGTTGTGATTGATTAGCTTAGCGAAGTCGTCCTGGCTAAGATGCAAGAGCAAATTACTGGGCTCGATCGGGAGTTGTGATTGTTCAGGGATAGGAGCTTCTGCAGGGATGGGTTCAATCGAAGGTTCTACAATGGGTGCTACCTCAAGAGTTTCTATAACCTTAATATCCTGAACTGCAGATTCTGCTGTTACAATGGAATCATCTGGAGTTTTTAGCTTAAGCAACTGGCTAATGCTATCAACATCTATATGAGTTTTGGGTAGGAGATTACCCTGATCGAGATGTAGATTCAGAGCAAGAATTTCAGAGTTAAGTTGGGGTATAGCTTCGGGTTCAATTATCACATAATCATCTAGTGTATCAACTTCCTGCTTAACCTCAATTGGACCTGTTTCCTCCGGAATGCTTACCACCTGCAATTGTTGATATTGTCCATACAACAGGTCGTATTGAGGACGCAGATTAAAGCCTTCACGGAAGAGATTGTCGGCGAGGTTTTCAGGTTGGTTTAGTTCAATGATTTTGGTCTCAATAGTCGATTCATTAACTGGTTCTTTGTTCAAAGCAAGGTCACTTGTGTGGCTTGTTACCACTGTAGACACATAGGATGTTGCTGACGGCTTATCCTCTGCAATAGTTTTATCCTTATGTGATGTTACAGTTGTGGTCACGTAAGTAGTTGTAGTTGTTGTCACCTGTTGCGTGTCTACGACATCTTCAAGAGACTTTGGCTCCTGGAAGTCAGTAGTTTTGCTTACTACAACAGTGGACCAATCTGGCGAAGTCTTATCTTCCTCTTTTGGTTCGGCTGCTGGGAAGATTTTTGTCTCGGTTTGAACTATTGCAGACCAAGTTGTAGGTTGGTCAATTGGTGATTTTACCGCAACTTCTTCAACAATTTCATCACTAGGAATGGTTACTGTCATGGGATTGGTTTCCTTCACATCAGTTGATGTTTCAATTGTGGATACGGTTGTAGAAACCTGTCCAGGCTTCAGCGTGGCAGACCAGTAAGATGTTTCACAAATGAACGAATCAGCATCACTTGGAGTTACTGCGATGTCAGAACTTTCTTCGAAAGGTGCCAAAGGTGTTTCAGAATCCACTGCAACGCTTAATGGAGCCGAAGGGGTTTTTTCCACGGCTTCTTCATCATCAGAGAAGTTCATCGGCTCATCCAAGACATCCATCCAGGAGCTGGAAGAATCATCGACAGGCAGACCGGCATATGCAGGTTTCTTTGGTTCCTCAGGTATCTTCTGTTCCGCAGGAGTGGAAGTTTCTGTAGTTGATTCAGTTGTTACTGCAGTGGTCGTAACTGTGGTTATTGTCTTGGTTTCATCCACAGTAGTTTCAACAATTGGCTCAGACCTGGTAACTTCTTCAATAACAGGAATCTTCTTCTGGGGCTCAGGAATGGGTTCTTTTTCGACGACAGTTTTAATTGTCACGACCTCGGATTCCTCAGGAGTCTGGGTTACGTCCTCAAATGGAGCCAGAGGTGTTTCCTGTACAGTTTCTTCATCGTCTGAGAAGTTCATCGGCTCATTCAAGACATCCATCCAGGAGTTTGATGAATCATCAACAGGCAGACCGGCATATGCTGGTTTCTTTGGTTCCTCAGGTTTCTTCTGTTCAGCAGGAGTTGAAGTTTCCGTAGTTGATTCAGTAGTCACTGTTGTGGTCGTAACTGTGGTTATTGTCTTGGTTTCATCCACAGTAGTTTCAACAATTGGCTCAGACTTGGTAACTTCTTCGACAACAATGATCTCCTTCTGGGAATCAGGAATTGGTTCTTCTTCGACGACAATTTTATTTGCGACAACCTCGGTTTCCTCAGGAGCCTCTGTTACGTCCTTAAATGGAGCCAGAGGTGTTTCTTGTACAGTTTCTTCATCGTCAGAGAAGTTCATCGGCTCATCCAAGACATCCATCCAGGAGCTGGAAGAATCATCGACAGGCAGACCGGCATAGGCAGGTTTTTTCGGTTCCTCAGGTTTCTTCTGTTCAGCAGGAGTGGAAGTTTCTGTAGTTGATTCAGTAGTTACCGTTGTGGTAGTGACTGTGGTTATTGTCTTGGTTTCATCAACAGCAGTTCCAACAATTGGCTCAGACTTTGTAATTTCTTCGGCCAGATTGAAGTCTTCCTTCAGGGGCTTTGGAACTGGTTCTTTGACGACAATTTCTACGTCCTGAACTGCATCTACGGGTGTTCTTTCCACAATTTGGTCATCGTCTGCTTCGAAGAGTTCGACAGTCGGTTCTATCTGTGTAGGTTGGGAAACTATCACTTGATGGCTAGATTTTTCAGCATTAATGAATTCCAAAACTTCAGTTGGTGATTTACGCTTTGACTTTTGCTTCGACTTTTTGGTTTTTGGTTCGGGCTTTTCCAGGGTGAGAGGAATGCTTACTGTATGTGAGATGGAGGGTTTCTTTACGTCCTGTTGAACAATTTCCTTGGTCTGAACTTCAAGAAGTCTAATTTGCTGAGCCGGCTGAGGTACATTGTGTGCTGCTATAGCAGCCCACGACATACCAGAAGTGTTCAGAGCAGGAGCAGGGACAGGAGAAGGTTCTCGGACCGCAATAGTACTCGACTTTTCAACTACTGGCTCCTTTTCCCTTGGGGGTTCAACTGCTGGAATGGATTCGACATGTGCTACGGAAGGTATTACTTGTGACTTGTCTTTTGGTTTCTTTGATTTCTTCTTTTGTGGTTTCTCATCATAGTTCGAAACTTGCGACTGTCGAGAGCGAGAACGGGACCGATTTCTTTTTTTCGAAGTGATTTCCAAAAATCCTTGGTCACTTTCATGCTGCGGTTTGGTCTCCGATAATATTTCGGTTATCTGTATTATTGGTTTATCGCTGCCTCGCGAACGTCTTTCAGACTCTGGTTCCTTTTTGGTTGATTCCGGGGTAATTGGTTCTTGATACCATGAATCCGTTGGATCCACATCATCCTCATCTATAAGCTCTCTCCAAGACAACTGCGACGGTTTCTCGGAATAGTCATCGACATCAGCTTGTAAGCCAGAAGGCGAAACAGGGTCTGGGAATTCCAGAAGAACATTTTCGATCTGCCCTTCGGGAGCAATCGGCTGTCTTTCAATCACCTTTGCTTCAGCCACGTTAACCGTCTTATATTTTATGTTCGTGTTGTCGGTGTAGCCGGACTTTTTAACCACTTCAGCGTAAGTCTCTGATGAGGACCAAACTGATGGTTTAGCAGGTGTTGGCAATTGGATATTAAACTCCGGTGTTGATGAACCTGAGATGCGTTCACTCTCTGGTTTCTTCTCGTAGACATATGTATCTATAACTTGTTGATCAGCTTCCTTTCTGGATAAGTTCTTTTGCTTCTTAGTCTTGGGTTTTTGAGGCTTCTCTTCAACGTAAATATTGACTTCCTGATCGTGAGGGACGTCATGAGGTCTGGAAATTGTTTCAAGCGGGTCACTGGAACGCGATTCAGTAAACGTTGGTGTCAAGTCGATATTATGCAGGACAATTGATGACCACGATAAGGTTTGCACCGGCGACAGCTCAGAATCTGACTTTGGTTGTTCTTGTGGGATAGTTTTTTCAGCAACAAAAACAGAATCAAAGCTTGGCTGTTGAATTGGATCCACAGATTTCTTTTCCTTCTGAGGTTTCTGTTTCTTCGCCTTATTGTTCACAATAGTTGAGAAGTTCTGCTCCCGGGCAATGAAGTCGTTAATACCTTGAGTTTTTTGTACATTTTGTGATTCACTTGATTTTTGAGTTTCGGTAACAGTTGTCAGAGAGACTATTGACGACCATGACATTGGAGACGAAGAGATTGTTGAAGGGTCTGCTTGTGGCACAGGCTTAAATTCCTCAACAACAGTTTCCACAACAGGTTCCTCAACTGAAGTCACTTCAACAATGGTATCCACAACAGGCTCAGGAACTGGTTCAACTTTAGGTTTCTTGTCTTTCTTTGCCTTTTGCTTCTTAGGCTTTTCTTCCACAGATTCGATAGGTTTCGGCTGTTCTGGTTCTTGGGTGATGACATCGGTAGTAACTTCTGTAGTTTGCGAAACAATAGAAGACCACGAAAATGGCTGCAAGGGGGCATGTTCAGAAACTGGTGCTGGTAGTGACTCTGGCTCAGGCTTTACTTCCTCAACGGCAGTGGGCTCCTCAACAGGTTCCTCAACTGAAGTCACTTCAACAATGGTTTCCACAACAGGCTCAGGAACTGGTTCAACTTTAGGTTTCTTGTCTTTCTTTCCCTTTTGCTTCTTAGGCTTTTCTTCCACAGATTCGATAGGTCTCGGCTGTTCTGGTTGATGTGTGATGACATCGGTAGTAACTTCTGTAGTTTGCGAAACAATAGAAGACCACGAAAATGGCTGCAAGGGGGCATGTTCAGAAACTGGTGTTGGTAGAGATTCTGGCTCAGCCTTTACTTCCTCAACGGCAGTGGGCTCCTCAACAGGTTCCTCAACTGAAGTCACTTCAACAATGGTTTTCACAACGGGCTCAGGAACTGGTTCAACTTTAGGTTTCTTGTCCTTCTTTGTCTTTTGCTTCTTAGGTTTTTCGTCTATAGATTCTACAGGTTTCGGCTGTTCTGGTTGATGTGTGATGACATCGGTAGTAACTTCTGTAGTTTGCGAAACAATAGAAGACCACGAAAATGGCTGCAAGGGGGCATGTTCAGAAACTGGTGTTGGTAGTGATTCTGGCTCAGGCTTTACTTCCTCAACGGCAGTGGGCTCCTCAACAGGTTCCTCAACTGAAGTCACTTCAACAATGGTTTCCACAACAGGTTCAGGAACTAGTTCAACTTTAGGTTTCTTGTCTTTCTTTGCCTTTTGCTTTTTAGGCTTCTCTTCCACAGATTCACTAAATTCCTGCTTTTCTGGTTCATGGGTGACGACATCAGTAGTTACTTCGGAAGATTGTGAAACAATAGAAGACCATGACAAAGGCTGGGACGGGGATTCTTCTGAGAATGGTTTTGGTGTTGGTTCTGGTTCTGGCTCTGGCTTGACTTCGTCAACGATAGTTTCCACAACAGGTTCCTCAACTGTATTCACTTCAACAATGGTTTCCACAACAGCCTCAGGAACTGGTTCAACTTTAGGTTTCTTGTCCTTCTTTGTCTTTTGCTTCTTAGGTTTTTCGTCTATAGATTCTACAGGTTTCGGCTGTTCTGGTTGATGTGTGATGACATCGGTAGTAACTTCTGTAGTTTGCGAAACAATAGAAGACCACGAAAATGGCTGCAAGGGGGCATGTTCAGAAACTGGTGTTGGTAGAGATTCTGGCTCAGGCTTTACTTCCTCAACGGCAGTGGGCTCCTCAACAGGTTCCTCAACTGAAGTCACTTCAACAATGGTTTTCACAACAGGCTCAGGAACTGGTTCAACTTTAGGTTTCTTGTCCTTCTTTGTCTTTTGCTTCTTAGGTTTTTCGTCTATAGATTCTACAGGTTTCGGCTGTTCTGGTTGATGTGTGATGACATCGGTAGTAACTTCTGTAGTTTGCGAAACAATAGAAGACCACGAAAATGGCTGCAAGGGGGCATGTTCAGAAACTGGTGCTGGTAGTGACTCTGGCTCAGGCTTTACTTCCTCAACGGCAGTGGGCTCCTCAACAGGTTCCTCAACTGAAGTCACTTCAACAATGGTTTCCACAACATGTTCAGGAACTAGTTCAACTTTAGGTTTCTTGTCTTTCTTTGCCTTTTGCTTTTTAGGCTTCTCTTCCACAGATTCACTAAATTCCTGCTTTTCTGGTTCATGGGTGACGACATCAGTAGTTACTTCGGAAGATTGTGAAACAATAGAAGACCATGACAAAGGCTGAGACGGGGATTCTTCTGAGAATGGTTTTGGTGTTGGTTCTGGTTCTGGCTCTGGCTTGACTTCGTCAACGATAGTTTCCACAACAGGTTCCTCAACTGTATTCACTTCAACAATGGTTTCCACAACAGCCTCAGGAACTGGTTCAACTTTAGGTTTCTTGTCCTTCTTTGTCTTTTGCTTCTTAGGTTTTTCGTCTATAGATTCTACAGGTTTCGGCTGTTCTGGTTGATGTGTGATGACATCGGTAGTAACT
>VNJS01000581.1:0-44475 GCA_008042575.1 Drosophila watanabei
AAATGTGTGAGCTTTTTGACTGTGTTTGTATTGATAAACCGGGAAATCAGTGGAGTTATATATACCTATAATCAATATTAAATAGTTCAAATAGGAGAATATAATAGTCGCCCAACTAAAAAATCGCACTACAAATAAGAACATTTTTCTAGAACTAAAAAGAGTTTCCATGAATTTAAAAAAGTTTCCAAGAATTTAAGGAAAAATCTCACACATGTGCGCCTATAACTCCCAACTGGTTCTAACATCTCTGGCATGAAGTGACGGTTGTCAACCAAGTTTTAGATATGTGTGTTTGTAATATTACAGGAGTAGTGAGTCTCTACTGCTCATAGTTACTTACCCTTATAGTAAGTAAAATAAATCTTTAATAAATATCCTTATATGTCAAGAATCAAATTTAATTATTATTAAGAAAACTAAAATTTTACTAATTGTTTTTCTCTGTGCAGATGCTGCAGCGCTCGTAAAATATATGCCCAAAGCCATGCCCAAACTAGGGCTAAAACGCTGCCATCAGAGCGACCTTCGACGGGACTGGCTGGGAGCAGACCGGACTGGACCTGGACGAGTTGCCGCCGCCGAATGTGGGTCAATTAATGTGGAGCAGGTGAAGGAGAAACCGGAGAAGGAGTAGGAGTCGCCGGTCTGCAGCATGTCCCCTTTTTTATACTCCGTTGATGCTGCTCCTTGTCTCGGCTTAATGCGCGCGAAGATGGATTGCTGCCCTAATGGATGGATGGAGGGCAGGAGCAGGAGCAGCATCCGAAGAAGAAGGAGCAGAGGCAGGAGCCGGGTTAAGTACAGCGGAAGCGGCTTAAGGAAACGCCATCGAATCGTAACAACTTTTGCTTTCATTTAAAGCCGCCCAAGCGGCAGGCACCGGACAATTGTGTCGGCCAGCCAAAAAAAAAAAAAAAAAAAGGGCAAGCCAAATGGCCGAACAGCCGGTTTGGAGCATAAAAGCCGAAAGTAACACCAAAAAGGCCAGCAGAAACAGAAACAGAGGGCAGCAAAAAGCAGATAATGCTTCTGAGAGCATCCCCGCCATGCGACATCGACATCTCGGCCACATTGCCGTCGTCGCACATTCACTTTTGCCCCCCCGAGATCCATGCCCGATTCCCAAGTTCACATCCACATTCAAGTCCACGTCCAAGACCAAGTCCAAGTCCCGGTCTGGTTGCCAACCAATCCATGTATTTATAAAAGGCCAACACAAATCTTATAAGGGAAACAGCATGCGCTGCGAGTCGAGCTCTCTTGTTGCCGCCGTCGACGATTTTGTTGCCACTTTAGTGATGGGCAAAACCGACACCTTTAAGATGGCTTAAAGTTAAAAGGGAATATAAATTAAAGGGAATTGCTAAATTGGATACATGGTTAAAATGGGAGCTTATGTGAGATTTTTGTGCAAACAACGTTTCAGGATTAGTAGAAGAATTTTAGTTCAACCTTTGAAAAACCTTAGTAATAAATTTTCTAATTTATAATAGCTGCTTGAAGAATATAAACTTAGGTTCAGACCCTATTTTAAAAACATTAAACTTTGTAGGAATATATAATATGTTAAAAAACACTTTGTTACTTTTGTCAAATAATTTTAGTTTTCAAAAGAGAACAAGAACTTTTATTTAAATCTTCTATTATCCCTTAAAGAACAAAACCACGATCCTTTTAAATTCTTATTAATACAAGTTGTTATATTTTTCTTACAAACTAAATTTTAAAAAGTCAATAACAAATTCCCTTAAACTTATTGGCAAAAATTCAATCAACTATCAGGCCCGGAGTATAGTGAAAACTTTTAGCTGTAATTGACCCCCTTGAGCTGCGTGATTCCCGTGAGTCACGGCCCTGGCTCATCACAAGTTTTCTTATCAAAACTTAATACAAACTTGCCCACTTCGCGCCGCCTCGCCTCCCCCTTCCCAATAAACTGTCGTACTTTCGGACAGTCTGCCAATGCTGGGAGCCGCGCGGCGGCAAGGTCGTTCGTCTGCTTCGCGCTCTGCTCTAAGGTTGCCAGGCAGGTTAGACCTCTCCCTTTTGGGTGCTCCCCTCCTCATCCTTATGCTCGTCCTTGTTAAGGTCTTCGTCCTGGCCTTTTTCACTTTTGGGCGCGCTCGGTGATTTTGTAATAAATGAATCCGTTGACCTAGCATGTGAGGTTCTTAATCGATTTTACCGATTCTGCGAACAATTTATTATAAAGTTTCGCATATGAATTGGCAGAGGGTCGGCAGTAGGCGCAACATTTACAAATGATCCTGGTTTAAGTCAGTCTGCACTTTAAAATATATTCCCAGGGAAGAGTCATCTTAGTAAAATCTATTAATTGCGCTAAAAACACCCCAAGAAAGACAACTATTTAATGCTATTGTATTTTTGCGTAGGTGCTAATCAAAAATTAACCCCCACCGCTTGGTTTTTGGAATTGATTAACCGGAAAGTCGACCGAACGCAGCTTGAACAAAAAGGAGCATAAAGTTTATGGCCAAAAACTATCGCACACTCACAGACACAGACTGCGCCGCGCAGTCACCGAAATAAAATGTATCGGCGGAAGAGACGCTCTGTCTTGGCCGGGTTTTTAGAGCCCTCGCGTATGTGTGTGTGAGCGGGGCAGTTCATGTTCATGTGCTGCGAATTATAAGCCAAGATGTAGGTTTGTTGTTGTTGCTGGCGCAGGTCGCCGACTGCGAGTGCCCGGCCCAAAATGATTGGCGTGCCAAAATGCTATAAATGCGCCGCCCGGCCAATTCAGTCACATTCATTCTCGTTGCGAGTTCACAGTGACAACAAGCCCAAATCCAAGCCCCAATCCAGCCCAAAAATGAACAAATTCGTAAGTGAAGAAGTTCAAGCCAAGCGAGAAGCCTCTCTAATCCCCAATCCGTATCCTTCAGTTCGTCCTCGCCGTTGCCGCCTTGGCCATTGCCTGCGCTCGCGCTGACTCCTTCGATGCCGCCGCCGAGACCTGGGAGTACAAGAGCGACCTAAAGGAGGACGGCAGCTATGCCTACCAGTACCAGACCTCCAACGGCATTGCCGGCCAAGAGTCCGGAGCGGGCGGATACTATGCCAGCGGCTCCAATGCCTACTACGCTCCCGATGGCCAGCTCATTCAGCTGACCTACACCGCGGATGCCAATGGATTCCATCCTTCCGGCGCCCATCTGCCCACTCCTCCCCCAATCCCGGCGGCCATCCTCAAGTCGCTGGAGTACATCCGCACCCATCCGCACCAGGAGTCGCGACAGGGTCAGGGACGATTCTAAGGGAGAACTGGTTGCACCACCAGCTCATGTTGCGCGTTATTCGTCTTAGGCTTAAGTCATCCGAAAAAAAATAAACATCGTTTGAAACTTCAGACATTCCCATAAACACGCTGCAGTCGTTGTTAAATTTAGATAAGCATCCGTTCACATCTTGGGCATTGCCGAATATTTGCGAATTTGTCGATTCATTGGAGTAGCGGTTTTTGCAAGGCATTTTGCGTCAGACGATGTTTTGATTAAATATTTTAATTTTATGCACTTGCAGTTTGAAGGAGTCATTTCCGATCCTATAAATCACATATGTTCTTGATAAACATCACCAGCCGAGTTCATTTAGCATCATGTCAAATCTGCTTTAAAAAAAAACGTACCAATTATTACACAATTTTTATATTTTTAATTTATAAATTATATGTAGATATGTATATAATAATATAATAATATAATAATATGCAAATATGCAGATTATAAAACCTTTCTAAAATTAGCACAGGGAAGTCGTCACATTGAAATAATTGCATTTTTATCTTAGTTATGATTGATTTCAATTATACCATCAAATCCGATTGCGAAGTCCAAGAGCATATAATCTTTGGCTTCCCGAAGTTAGCTTTACATATTGTTTTTTATTTGAAGACTGTTCTAAGTTGGTAGAATATTATTATTAATTCCATGTTTAGAATTATTTCAGTGCTACCATTTTAATATTATTATTTATGAATTTTATTTTATAAATTTATTTAATTTAATTTTGTTTTTAAAACTAGTGGACATCTTTTTCTTTCTATTTTTCTATATTTAAATTTGAATAGTTGCCGCCGATAAGGCATTATGCCAAAAACCAGGGCTGGCGGTCAAGTTATCGATAAGCTTTTTATATGCTTGGCAGTCACAACGAAACGCAGGAAGTTAAAGGCAGAGTTACAACTGAAAATTCGAAATTCGATTGTCTGTATCGTCTATCAACTTGGCGCATTTTTTAAACACTTCGTCATGAACTTTAACATTTAAGCTTTCAAAAATAAACTAAGTAAAACTGCCAAGTTTAAATCGTTTCTAATAAGACAAATATGAATAATATTTACTTCAGTTGTAATAGTGATATTTTATGGTTAATTAGAATGTATTGCTCTTCAACAAAGTAAAGCAATTACTTCAATAATCAATTCTATAACTAATATTATAATTAATACTATAATTTTAAGTAAAAAATAATGCCGATAAAAATATTGAGATATCGAAACTATTATTACTACAATATATTAAAGTTTAATTAACAAACTTAACGATTGTTCGAGATGAACACCTAGCTAGTTAAAAAAAAACTAGAATATATCATTATAAACAAATATAATTTGTATAAGATCCCAATAGCAGAGAGTGGTTGTGGATTCTGTTTCGTAGACTTTGTGGATCCCATGCCGCTGCGATCGCGCTTCGTGCATTTACCCGATCTGCCTTCGGCCTGCCGACTTGCCACCTTTTTGTTTTTTCCGCCCGATGGCAGCACTGGTCGTTTGAAACTTGAAATTCAGCAACTGAATTTCAGTTATAAATTGGCAGCGGCAGCGATCCGACGTGTGCTCAGAGAGATATAGCCACTGATCGTGAAACGAGCAACGATCGCGTTGAGAGTTGAGTTGAGTTGAGAACTCCACTGGCGAATTGCACATGCAAAGTGCCGCGGTCAGTCCTGCATTGCAATTGATTTTCGGTTTTGCGGTTTTTCTCGCCACAAGTTGGCTCGTTAGCTTGTGGCTTTTATTTTATTTTGGTTTCGTTTGGTTTGGTTCGAATTGGCTTGTGAGCCTGCGCAACGTAGCAGCGGGTTCTGTGCGCGTTGTATTTTCAATAAACGCGTTTGCTTTTGGCACGCTGCGTGGGCGCCATTCCGTGTGTCTGTCTGTGTCGCGTGTGTGCATTAGCTAATGTGTTTGTATTGCTAATTAAAACAGCAGCAGCAACAGCAGCAGCAGCAGCTGAGGCAACTGCTGCAGCAGCAGGCACTGCGGCAGCCACAAGAACAACACGAGCAACGAACGCGCAACAAAGTGTCTTCGATAAGTACGATTAACGAAAAGCATTCCCGATCGCAATCCGGATCGACAGCGCGCAGGTGTTTTTCCCCACCGCACTTCCCATGGTGAGTTTTCCACGACAGTTTCCCAACAACGGTTTCCCCGACTCTCTGTGTGTTATCAACCTGTTGACCAGTGGCCTATTAAGCGCTCTTTTGTTTGCCCATTAGCGGCGGTCAGCTGTGATAATATTTATTGCCGAGTCCACTGCAGCACGAGAAAAACAAAATCGAACGCCACAAAAGTGGATCAATTACGCGGAACTGAGGTGCTGATAACACCTGGGCGCCCCCCCTTAAATAATATCAGAAATGCATCAGAACCCATGAAATATAACTACGCATAAATAAAAATTGAGGATCGATGGGATTTTATTTTATAGAGAATATAAATAATATATATTATTTGATTTATTTTATAGAATAATTTGAGCTGGAAAAGCTAAAACTTTATTTATCTCGCTATAAATTTATTCCAATTTATTATAGTCGTTTCTTTTGTACTAACATATAGGGACTTAAAGACTTTGAAAGATCCAAGTTTTATTTGATTATTTTTTACTCTTAGAAAGGTTTTGTAGATATTTCGCTATTTATTTCACAAGTTTCATTATTTCAAAGTTTCATTTGATTTATTTTACATTTAGAAAAATTTTGAGGAAATATCGTTATTTATTTCATAAATAAAATGCAATTATAAACATACATACATATTTACAGAATCAGAAAAAAAACAAGATCAATTCTTAAATCAATTTTCTTAAACTAAATTAAACTTCTCTGATTATTACACTTTAAGTAAATATCAAAATCCAAATTAGTATTCAAAATTTTGTCTAAGTTTAACTGCTTCCCACTACAACCTCCTATTAATTCCTCTTAGCCAAGTAACCCTGTACTCCACTTGTATAACGAAAATCGACGGTAATCGCAAGACAAATAAACAATTAATTAACGCGAGCATAATGCGGCAATAACGACGCTCGCCTCCTGCTCTTTAAATCTGAAAAATATTTAACTCTTAAATGTGTGTTTTCGAGTGAGCCTCGGCCAAGAGGGTTCCATTTGGTTGCTCGGGGGAATTTGGGAATTGGAAGCCGTGTTCAGATCTTTGCCGATACGAATCAGATTCGCATTTTTCATAGCCGCCCAGAGCCAAATATTGCGAACAAGTGGGGCGGCTACCTGCCTTTTGGATTCTAATTCGGATTCTGATTCCGATTCTGAGAAGTCATGATATGCCCAATCTGAATCAAAGCGAACGGTCGGTCGGTCCCACCCCTCGGGGCCCGAGGCCAAAGAAATCGCAGTCAGCTCCTCAGAGCTTCAAAGCGGCGGCTTAATTCAAATTGATTTCATTTCTCGTTCTCTTTCCCTCCGTTTCGGTTTTTTTTGGCAAACAATTTGAAGTGTCAATTTGTGTTTATAAAACTAAAATTATTTATCAAGCACAGGCCATCGCATGTGGGCAGCGTAAACAGTTAAAAGAAGAAAAAGCCAGGCACGCATATGTATTTTTGTTTGGTACACAGGAAACAATATCGAGTTTGAAAGATATTTTAAAGGGTTTAAGATTGAAATGTTTATAAATAAATTTTGAAATGTATTCATAAGTTAGGTTTGCAAGCTCTAAGGATTTTTGTATCACTTCCTAATCCCTTATGGAGTATATATAAGCCATACTTTTCCCTCCAACTAAAACCATATTTTTATTAATATTGTAACCTATTTGATTATGATCTCTCTTTTGTTTTCTGTGTACTCCGATCTGTGTGCATGTGGATATATATATCGCGAATAACACTGCTGGCTGTTGGCTGCAAAGTCAATTGCCAAATATGGCGGACTTGTTTGTGTGTGGTTTAATGTCACACTCACACACGGGGCCGCCGATAAGTGTAACTCTCTGACTGTCAATAGCTGAGCTTTGAATAAGGAAAGACCACTACTTGTTTCACCAAAACTCGCTGAAATAGTCACCCAACATTGGCGCTTCGCTAGCTGGCTTTCCTTTGTCTCCGCACAATAAATATTGAAATTAGCATGCGTCCAAATAATTTATTCTCTAATTGTTATCTAAGCCTCTGGCCCTAAAAGGCCACCATCTCCATCTCCAGTCCGATCCTCGGATGAGTGTGCCAAGCCCAGAGGAGCTAAGCCACCCGAGGCAGATCTGAATAGAGCTCCGCTGGCGGGGGATTAGCTGGAAATTCGCTGTGACTAATTGGCCGAGAGCTTGACTAATGACACTTGGACAATAATTAATTCGATTCTAACGATCTGCATCGGAATGTATTTAGTACTTATTTGCGGGGTAAGATATGTACTTCGGTTTCCATTGATCAAAACAGTTGGGAGCTTTCAAAGAGCCGACATCGACATTGATTTTATACAGTAACAGTTTCGAATTCAATCTTTCGTTTCTAGTTAAAAGTTTTAGCATAATCGTAACTGACACATTTTGGTGTCTGCTGTCGATAAGAAAGTGTTTAGTTTAGCTATGCGAATAATATTCTTAGATATTCCTAACCCAAATGTTTATCATTTTATGGACCAAGCATAATCTTGAACTATGTGATCTCTTAATTAATATTTGATTTCTTTTCACCTGTTATGCTTTCTATGCTCTTTTGTGAATATTAAGGGGACTCTTAGGTATTTTTATGAGTTAGTTATCATTGAAATTTAACTTGATTAAGTTTCATTACAGTCAGGTGCCAAATAAATGCTGCTCATTTGTTCTCCAACTATTTTTTCTCGTTATTCAGCTACATTTCTTCTCAGAAAAACCCGTGGGCTTGCCACGGCGAAGGGCAGGTAACACACTAAACGACTTCCACCTTATGCAATATCGCCGTTTCATTCTTTTGCGTCAGCAAGCCGGAGAATACTAATAAAAATCGCGGCTCCCGCGCGTAATCCGCTGGCCAACCTACGATCACAGAGTGTTCTTTGCATGGAAAGCAGCTGCTGCTGCCGCTTAGAAACCGACCAAACAGCCACAGCAGCAGAAAAATACAAAATAATTGAAAAAAAATAAGGTAAAATAAAATAATATAAACAACAAGCTGCGACGAAGTGCAGCCAACGCCGATGCAGTGGCAGTGAAGCAGCCGCTTTTTTAATATGCAAATGAGCGCATAAAGGCGATTCATTGCTGGGAGAGCGAAGCTAAGATACTTGCTGAGCAGTAAACAAAAATGGCAGCAAAATAATTGTTATTCAGCAGCTGACATTAAGGGAGGATGCGCGCTTGGCAACCGACATTCATTCATTCATTCAAACTCTGCTTTTTTTGAGCCAGGCCAACTGCCCACGCAGCCCGGTGATTTGATGTGGCAATAAGCGATAATTATGCGAGCACAACGCGGCGTATGAGTAATTTGCGTTCGCAATTAGAAACAGGCGCCGACGTCGACGTGCTGAAATGTTCAAATTGCAAGTATTAATCTCAAAGAATACAACTCGCACACAAACTCAAAGGCTGCTGCAGCAGTGAAACCGCAACAAGTAATAACAAATGCGGCCAAAGAACGAAAACAGAAAAATAATAGACGGCGAAGAAAAGAATCCAAGCAACTTGACAAATGCTGTGGGTGTTCGTGTTGTTGTGAGCCCACGTTTAAAATTAATAATAAAGTACACTCAGTACACACACACTCAGTCGTCGCAGCAACGAAAGAGTTGAATATTGACAAAAGGCAACAGCAGCAGAAAAAAGCAGGCCATAAGAATTTTGAGCGAAGCTGCTGGTTGTTTTATTTCGTGTGCATAGCCACCCAATAAAACTTAAACATGTAATAACTTTTGAGCAGTAGCTGGAAGGAAGAAACGGGCACTGAAGCGGGGGCGGGGCTCCTCCTCCGGTTAATGTGCTCATCAAATAGCCATAAATCAGCTCATTTAAATTTCCCAAGCGCGTATGAAAATAATTGGAAGTCGTTTCCGAGTGGCCTAAGGTGTGCTTGTTGTAAATAATAATTTTTAGGATTTTTAATACAGGAAGCTGGGAGTTTAAGTGAATGGTTTTCGTAGCTCAGAGTCTTTGGATACACTGTAAGAAATTATTCAAATTTGAAGAGAAAACTATAAACACAAAAAATATTAAACACAAGCTGGTGTAGAATTTTATAGATTGTATTGTATTAAAACTGCCGAAATGAACTTGGCCTTAGACTATATTAAATTGAATGACTAAACTAGCAACAATAGGTGACAAAACACATAGCTTTTCTGTCTATATATTTTTCTTTGTGCTCTCCTCCCTAATTTCAGATTTTCTCCTTTAAAACTACGAATAATTTGAATAAAAAAGAAATCGCAAACAAAGCAAAATTCGCCTTGCTCAGCTGCGTTCCCTATTTGGAAGTTCTCGCCCAGTGTCCATTCAAAAGCAGCGAGTAAGAAATCAAAGCGAACGTGGCGTATGCGTAATACAAAGGCCCAAGCCTCGTAGCCTCAAAGCCTCAAAGCACCAAAGACCAAAAAGCCACCGACTACTGACTGACGACTGACGACTACTGACCCATCCGAAAGCAACCCACGCCAGCTCAGACCCAGTCCCAGGGAGACTCTCGTAAATTACCCAAACAAAGGCGGATAGGAAATAACTAACCAAGTCCGAGTTAGCCGGCGAGCACAGTGATTCCAGCCAGCTAGCCAAGTTGCTGTTGTGTCCATTTAAGCCTTGCCAATTTTGGCAACTTGTCGACCACTTGGCGCTCGAACATCAGCGATCGAGATGAGAGCTCCGAGCTCCGAGCTCTCGACCGCCCATACAATTTGTTTCCCATATTAATTTATCATTTATAAACGATTATTGTTATATAAATTAAATTGCGCGCCCAAAACAAATTAAACTAATAATAGGAAGCGTTTTTCACGCTTCGGATCGCTTAGTGCCATTGGAGGAGGAATCGCCCCGAACCGTGGGGACTGTGTAATTATTGACTTAGTCTTTCGGCTTTGTGGGTAGCCGCCGAACAGGGCCAAGTTGGATAATTCGTAGAACCGCGGAGATAGGGAAAGATATAGCCAAATGGCACTTCCGCCCCCCGATTAGGTGGCCCAGTTAGCCAGGCTTTTGTGGGTCTGCTGCCACTTTCTAGCCGTCCATTAGCCGCGTTCGCCAATATCTGAAAACAATTTGTAGGGCGGCTTTGGCCATATTTGGCGGTGAAGTCGATTACCTTGGCTCCGACTTGTCAGCAGGTGAAATTTTTTATACGCCCGCCTAATTTGTATTTTTTGCTCAGTCTTTTTTTTTTTGTTTTTGTGCATAATTTAACCATAATCACCGATCTTGGATATTTGCATTCTCTGCGAAGCCCGAAGACAGCACAAATAATGCGTCAATAAAATGTCAGGCGAGCATCGAAGGTTGAGCAAACAACTGAAAGATCAGCGAAAATATTCATTATTTAATGTTATTACTTATTGCCCTGCCTGGCTGGTAAAATCACATTAGTGTTAAGAACTTTGTGTGAATCAGGCAGGGTCACGGATGCGACTCGAGACAATATTTGGATGCCTTCGGGGATGGCTAATATTAATCAAACTGATCTACGATGGAAACGTACTGGTTTTTTTTCGCAGTACGATCAAGCCTTATTTGATCGACAATTATCGGCTAATAAAGACTCGTTTATTTGTTCCATAAGTTGCATAACACTCGTACTCTTGGCTTACACAGCAAGAAACTAAGGGAAATATAGATTCTAGACTTCTCAATATTTAAGTGGAAATAGAAGATGGCGTAAATATTTCTTCCCGTGCAGATGTTCCGTCTAATGAATGATCAATTGGCAAGGGTGTTGCCAACTTTTCGCTGTGCCTCGCATGGCTAATTCGGCTCATTTATTTTTGCCTACTTCTGAAGTTTTATTACCCTCGAACACGAGCATAAATATTTATTTGATTCGCTGAAGAAGGAGCGACATATGGCCATTGTCTGAGTCTTTTGTGCTGTCAAGGTCGATGGGGATTCTCGGAACATCTCAGACGGAGACGGAGAGTCCCTTGCGGTGGCTGATTCTTATTAAAATTTCGCTAATTTACGAGCAGCCGTCGATTGAAAGCGGAAATTCTCGGCTAATCGACGACATAAGTTAAAGAGCGACTTGTTTACTAAATAAACAGCTCTTGCCGTCTCACTCTACCCGCCTAGTGCCCTCTCTCTCTCTAATCTCCCTGTCCGTTTCGGTTACTCAAGTCAAGTGCCGCCCTGGGGTTTGATTCTGCGGTGCTTTGCGAGCAAAGTGTTTGCGACGGCGCCTTTGCGTTTGTTTGTCTGAGCTGCGGTTGCCGTTGCGGTTTTCGCTGCCGCCTCTAAATTCGAAGTAAAAAAAAAACAAGAAACAAATTCTATTAAGGCCCGAAATCTGCTATTGATTTGCATCTATACGAGCGAGTGGATTGCCGGGCTCTTAAGTTTGGCATTTGCGGGAACTTGTTTCACCTACATTGTTTTACGTTTCCGCAGCTGCGTGTGCGGCTGAAAGTATCTCAGTATCTTTGTATCTCGGGCTCTGCCTCTGCCTGCTGGCTGTTCTCGTCACAGAGCAAAAAAATAAAGATCGCGTTCTAGAAATCAGGATTACGCGGATTAAGAGTAACATAACATTTATCATGTTTAGAAGCATAAGATGGAATTTTGAATTCTTTCAATTATTTTGTAAATATGAACTTGTAAATTTTGAGGTGACTGCACTCGCCACCAAAGTGGGCCCAAACAGCTAATAGGTCCAAGGTTCGTCGGAAGAGCCTCGTTTGAACTTTGCTACCAAAACAACAAACAATCCCTAGCCAAAGCTCAAGATTTGCATGGGCCCATCAAAACATGGCCAACTTGGTGCCAATTACAAACCGATCAATCACATCGATCGCCCCTAAATCGGGGCGGACCTTAGACCCTGATGGCGTGTGTGCGTGTGTAACTGTGACCGCAGCCGCTGCAACGGTAAATTACAATAATTTATGCGGCCGCCTTACTCGCATTACAATAATAAATAAATAATAACGCAACGGTCGCTGCTAATAAAGCGCTGTCCACTCGTGAAAAAAAAATGTGCGTAAGCCATAAATCGCAAAAGTGGGGAGACAAAAGCGGAATGGCCAATGGCCAATGCCAATGTTCCACGAGGTGATCGCTGGGATAAGTCTCTTCGGCGGGGAGCTCAGACGGCAACGACTCATAAATTCATTTGTTTTCATTAAGCATTACGCTGAGAGGGGGGCTAGGGGGTAGGCCTCATCAGACACAGGAAGAAAACAAGCCATCGAAACGCGAATGCTCTTCAACTCGTGGGCGGGTAATTTTTGCAGCACTTCAAATGCGGTTCAAAACTATGTTGATTTGTTTACTTTGCCAATTGTGTCTTGGGCCAACATATGCATAATGCCAAAAAGTGGTTATTATTATTGGTATTTTAACAAATATTATGGGAAATATGTTGCCAACATAGTTATGAGTCAAAGCAATTGTTCAATCTTAGCAGTTAAGGAATTATTTCGGAAAGAAGGAAGTTTGTTCAGTTAATTTTATTTAAGTTATTTCCCTGACTATATCTTTTGGAAATGGAAACATAACATTTTATGTGACATTTTGCCTTAAGATTTATACTATAACCTAAGATCTTTTATCTTTAAATACCACTTTAAAGTGTATTTATTTTAATATTCACCACTAGTTCTAGAGTAGAACCCCTAAGAATCCAAATAGATAGTGTCAGCTAGGAATTTATAGGTCAGCATTGTCCAAATAGAGGCAGTGTGGTCTATTCAAGCTGGAGCTTCTCCAGAGTGCTTGCCAATGCCTGGCACGTACGCGGATATCCGTGCCCAATGCCCATTCCAAACCCAAACCAAATCCGAGTTCCCAGTTGCCAGTTCCCAGTTCCCAGAGTCAGCGTCGATTATCGATACCCAAACTACCTCGGAAAGTAATTAAGCACGCTGAATGGACATGCTATATGCTATACGATAAATCGGGGAAAAGCCCTAGCCGCGGGCTCTTAAAACCGAGTTAAGCGGCGCCTATCAGCCAAGCCATCGATCGTATGTGCTTTGTCAAATTGAAATTATGCACAGCTGATCCTCAGACAGACAGATGGAGAGATCTCACTCGCTTATGCAATTGCCAATGCATTGCCTTGGGATCGCACGGGATCGGATTGAGGATCGGTTGGGATTGGAGATTGAAGATTGGAGAGACTTGAAGTGCAGGGAATTGGGAGCGCAGCCGTCAAGCGTCGAGCGATCGCTGACAATTGCAGACAGCTAATAACTTGGCCGCAATGAGCGATGAGCGATGGGAAATGGCAAATTGCTGATCACCGATCACTCTGCTCTGCAGCAGACGCGGCACAACACTTCCTCGAGAGCAGCTAGAGAAAGATCCCTGCTAGTCATGTAACAGCTTAAAAATAATTTGCACAAATAAATCAAAGTCATAAAATGCATCGGGCATCGGGGGCTTGGAGCATGCAGCATGGAGCGAAGATCAGCCAGCGATCACCACTTTCAGACACAGCTCTCCAACACTCCAATCGGATAGCAAAAAAATGTTGCAATGCTTAATGTTGCTGCTGATTTTGCTTTGCTATCGCATAAAAGAATTTAATGAAATTTAATGAAAAGCTACACGATGGTGGACACGACAAGCCATGATCATCTACAGACCGCTATAAATGATACACTTGACGAAAAAAGTAGAGAAATTAATATTAAAAATGATGAACAACAGTTCTTTGAATATATATTAAAATAAATATGAGTTATGTAGATTCTACCTTATCAAACATATTTTTAAATATATTCTTTGGGGTTTTATTTTGTAATATTTATAACAATTTTATATTTTTGTATTTGTGGCACATCTTTTTCTGCCCAGTGCAGTGTACTTGCACTTTGTTGCAATCGCCGCCGTCTGGCTGTGAATATGAATTTGTCTCTAGGACATTTTCGCAATTAATTGAATTATCGTCGTGAATGGCAAAGGCATCCAAAGATCGATCGGGGCGCAATCAAATGCGATCCGTGCGATCGTCGATCGGTTGGCAGGTCGGCAGTCATATATGTCTGGGCCTGGCCACATACTATATACCATGCATATCTTTTATGGCATTTCGGGTTGCAAGAATATGGCATTAGCATGCCTCACCGATCGCTGCCGATCGGGGTGTGGCAGTGGCAGAGTCGGTAGAGTCAGTGGAATTACAATTGCGAATGGCGAATCACTTGCCACAACCACAAGCCGCACTGTAAGGTTAAAGCCAACCCGACAAGCTATTAAAATCAGCCACGCTCCATTAGAGCCACGACGTCGGCGTCATTTACGCCTAATTAAACAAATTATTGCCTGTTGATGCTCAGAGCGCTGCAAGTGGCAAATTGCAAATTGCAAATAGCACATTGCGTTTGATTCGGTTCGCGGCATCGCGCATACGCCGCGTGGCCCGCCCGGCCCATGCCGCGAAATCTCACAATGAAATCTTAATTGTGAGACAATGGCCGCAGCCAGCTAAAGCGTTTACTATCTTATAAATAGCCCAAAGCGAGCGAATCGCCAAGAAGACAATGCAACAAAAAAGTAAAGTTAATGCTGGCAACTATCAGGTTACAAGTTGGTTACAAGTTCACGAGCCAACAATGAGGTGCAAATTGTAAGAGAATTGAAGCGAATGTGGAATACACTTTTGAACGGCCGAAAATGTATTTTTAAAGTAAATTTCTATACTAAAATTGTCAGGAAGTTCCTTGTCAAGACTGGCTTTAAGTTTTAAAGTTTAAATTCTTTTAAAATATCTATTCTTTCTAAGCTGGTTTCTTTTACAAATTTAACTTTTTTATCTCAAGTTAAAATAATATTTAATAAACATCAATATATAGATAATTTTATCAAAAATCGGATGCATTTTATTCAAGAGATTTCCCGTTGAAGGTATACCCCTTCTCGGCCACTGTCACTGCCACTTGGTGGCAAACAACAAAGGCAAACGAGCGGCACTGTGGGCGATGCGGCTGCCTGGAGATCCGTGACTGTGGCTGTGACTGTGCCTTTGCCTGTATATGTGGATGTATCTCTTTTTGAGCTGCCAAGCGGCCAAATCTGTCTCGGTCCGTGCCCCAAAAAAGCAACAACGGCCGCGAAGCATTGACCAACTAATTCGCCAGTCACGTGGTGTGGCCTGTGCCTGGCCAAGAAATGGGAGCAATCCGCGCTGGTTTTATATTTACGATTATGTATTTATTTTGATGTCGAATGCAATGTAGTTCAAGTTCGAGTTGGCGCTGTGAGGATCGCTGGAATTGTAAATTGTAAATTGTAAATTGTGGATTCAGGGATTGCGCAAGCGCAGCGCCTCTTAACCGAAAGGTAAAAGTAGCGAAGGCTGGCTGGCCTTTAATCTCCGCGTGGTTATATACTCGTAGTAGTACCTGTCAGAGTCGCTCTTTTCACGCTTGTCACCCGATATCATTCTTCCCCCTCCGGCACTTAATTTATGCAGTCAGTCCGAGCTTTGTTTAACTTTGTTGCTGTTCTAACGACAGACGACGACCAGTGCAGCTGGCTGGGATATATCTGCAAAATGTTGAACTTACATAAATGGCAACTAGTTGCTCAACGCTGGGCGGGAAAAGTGCCACACGGAAAACTAGAAAAGGTTCTCTCTGTGATGTCTACATTAATCTTAAACTTAAAGCGTAATATCATTAAATTATTAGAGGAGTTAACATTAAAATAAATTATTTGCTTAATTAACTGTGTATTGGGATATATAATTGTATTAAATGGTCTGTGTTTATTCCATAAATGTTTGTAACATTGACTAGAACTAATAATGTTCCAAGTTCAGTTAGGCAGCAACTTGTGACGACACATTTTCCCCTGTGTCTGTGACTCACACCACCGCCATTTGTGGGCGATCCAATGACACTCGGATTCTAAAGCATAAAGGCGATAAAGATAAACTCGCCTAATCTCGCCAGCTAAATATAGTCACAAGATATATCGATAAGCCATGTATGATCGACGAGTATTCATGCGGAAGTACGAGTTCAGATGCCGCAAACCACAAAAACTGTGAGCCGTGAGCTGTGAGTTGTGAGCTGTGAGTTGTTGGCCAAACAAATGTTTGTGAAGGACAAACAAAGATACAGTATACCACGCAAAAAAATTGTGGCAAGAATCACACCCAAATAACCGAGCTCTGCTGCTCCCCAAAAAGCCAAGAAGCTGACTAATCAGTTAAGCGCGAGCTGCGACTCTATGAATGAAGTGAGGAAAACAATTCCAGCCCACACACAGAAACTAAAAACTATAGACAACAAAAAAATGCAGAAAAGATTGAATAAAAAGAGCTGAAAACTTGAAATGCGGCAGCGGCGGCAACTGAAACCACAAGTCAATGTCAACGCGGTGGCAGCAGCAGCAGCATCCAAATCCAAATCCATCCGAGCGGCATATTCTCGAGCATCTGTGTGCAGCGCGGCCTGCATATGGCCAGCACTTTTCAAGTGAATCACATTTGGCACTGAGAGAAAAGATTGCCCCTCTAAACTATATTAAAAATATAAAAATTATAACAAACAGCTGTACTGTTTTGAAGTTTATTTTAAACTAAATATAATTTTAAATGCCTTCAAAAGGAAAGTAATTTGTTTTTAAAGTCTAAGTTTTTAGCACTTGTATTACTAAGTTATCTTTTATAAGACTATAATCTTAACAATTTCCAATTCCCATAAATCAATACAATTTTCTCATTGTGTACCCGTTTTGAGATTGGGCCAAAGTATGTAGGTTTCCGTGGCTCACTTCTTTTGTGTGTCTTGCGCTTTGTGCTCATTGTTCGGGGCTTTGTGTCGGCTTGAACTTTTGTATTTTGACAATTCAAAGTTAAGGTCAACAAGGGATTTGAAATGCTGCAGCGGTGCATTGAACCTTTTTGGCAAGCGATCTCGTCTCGGCCCGGCCTGGCTCAGCATAATTAGCGCTCATTGTCGATTGGCCCTGGAAGCCGTCGGCATGCCAAACGATTTTTGTTCACATTTTTCATGTGATTTTTGTTTTTGGGCCACTCAAGTGGACATTGACCACTTCACTGGAACATTTGTTTGTCTCACTTCTTAGTTTTTTTTTTTTTTGGACACCGGCACCGGCACCACCTGTAAATGCGGCCAGACTTGTTGCATGTTTTGGGTGCTGTCATAAGTGCAACATTTGAACATATTTATGCACTTTGGTGGCATAGAATTTACAGCACCTGGAAATCAGGTGAGCAGCTGCCTGTGAACAGCACAAAATCCATGACCCGCCCATAAATAAAACTTTCGCTTTTCCATTGTGTAAATAAGCGTGAAAATGGCCCATTAGCGCCGTATATTTTATAGGCTTACCACAGTTCAGTTTTAGGCCCAATTCCAGATAGTTGTACACTGTGAAAAATAAGATTGAGTCAAGCCCTAAAGTCAATCTTAAGGAAGTGTAAATAAAGATTTATCAGAAAATAATAATTCAAGTTTTCATGAATTCATATGCGTTTTGAATTCACTCTCTTATTAGACAAATTCGTGTGGTTTTTATTTCGGTGCACAAACTCCAACCTGTTCGCCTTATTTTCACACTTTGCGCTTGCGCAAAGTCCCTCTGAATTTGAAAACGAAACGGAGCCCTAAAACAATAGAAACTTTTCCAATGACGCGCCGCTTTTGACACATTTGATGGGTTTTTCATGGGGTTCCAAGTGCACAGAGCGCTCAGTCATTGCCAGTTGAGTCTATTTAACCCGAAAGCCTGTGGGACCCTCCATAAATTCTCATCAAGGGTGTGGAGTCGGGGGTTTCCCCAGGGCTTTTTCAGTGACCGATCTGTGACTCTGCCCGCGTTTGTTGTCAGATGTCAACTAGCGCCACGCGGCGTTCTCAATGGAACCCAATCAAGGGAAGTCACGGATAATCTCCACTTTTTAAGTGGAACATTAAGAGGAGGGGTATCTATGAAGGGAATATATTTATATTAACAGAAACATAGCGTTCGTTCTATTAAGTGATTGGAGTCTGCTGCTACCATGTTTCTGGTGGTCACTTTTTAAGCTTTCAAAACACAAAACAAGAAAGGTTTGTTTAAGCATTGATGGGAGCTAATGAGTTGTGTTTTGAGTTTGTATTTATAGCAAAACATTTGGTTCATAAAACTGCTGATTAAACCAAATCAGCGTGGGATTATGCAAATTTCAAAGTCAAACAGCTTATTTTATTTTTCCAGAGAATCTTTTTTTAATTATTAAATTTCTACAAGTTGGGGAATAAATCGTTGGATCATAGGGAGATCTTTTCTAAATAGAAAGTCAACTTTTTGTAGAATTATTATCATATCTTCATAAATAAAAATCTTTAACAATACAAAATCTACAAAATCACCCACTTTGTAATATATACAACGTATATGTAGACTTTATTAAAATTTAAAGCCAGCTTACAATTGTATTCTGAATCGTGCTATATTTATTTTTGGAATATTATTATTATCTCAAGTATTTTGGTGTTATCTTTACAACCAGTAACGAAGATATTTCTGGCGGATTACAAAGTGTTGACTTTGGAGTCATCCACTTCACAGCGCCATCTCCATCCGCATAGAATCATACATATTATGTAGTTTTGGATGATCTTCGCTAGTTGGGTGATCTTTGTGGCTTGTGGTCATCATCAAAATGCAAAACCTACGCAGTATTTTAAACATTTTTCGTCTGTTTTCTGGTCCGTGGGCTGCATTTTATTTATTTTCGTAGTCAAACGTTCTTTGTTGACGGTACAATATACTCGAAATACGAAAAAATAATTAAACTTATTTGCTTTGTTGTGGATCTTGAATTTGGCTGTTGAACGCCCACGAGATCTCGGTGGCTTGGATCTCGGCTCTTTGCTCTCTGCTCTCGGGTCTCAAGTTGATGGGACTGTCCAGTTGGCCAGCTGGTTCCAGCCGAAGCTGTGATTACCTTAGCCCCGGCTAATTGACGAATTAAGTCGAGTGGAGTAAGTGCAAATGAGGCGGACTTGGCCACGCCCTAATTGCTCAATTTGCGACGCCTCCGAGTTGCCGAGTGGCGACCTTGGCGTCTGCCACTTAAACTTGACATATAACCGAAAATGTGCAAGGCGGTATCCTTACAAATTATTCCACTTTTTTCCACATTTCGGTTTATGAATGAGTCGCTTGAAATACAAAACGGACATTCAAAAATACACAGAAAAGATAAATGAATAAAACTATTAGGGGAATTCAACTAAATAAACTCTTCGATTAAGTTATTATTTTTTAAATCATTAAATGTAGAAACTTGGCACACAACATATTACTTGTGGTTTTCCCTTCAAAATTTAAAATAATTTTTGGTTCTGTGTACTTATAAAGGCTATAAAATGTATCCCAGTTTCAAGTACGCCTGAGTTTTCGTATTTTTAGCGACAGTAACAACAATCGACAGTGCCACATGGAGCTGTAAAGATGTTTTTACCGATTTTAGAAGCCATAAGGTCAATGCTGAGCGCCAAGATCGTGTTTTGATTGCAAGTCGGAGACGGAGCCAGAGCCGGAGACATCGTCGCCATATGATGTTGCTGCTGTCGCCGGCGTTGCTGCGATACGATGCGATGCGATGCGATATTGCTGCAGTGCCGTCTGTTGTCAAGTGTTATGACTCCAACTCCATGATTTTCTGTATGTCTGTCTGTTCTTTTTTATTTCACATTTTCTCAAATCGAAAGCTGCAACAAAGCGTCTGTTCTGTTTCGAGTTTGAGCTGCTCGAGTTGCTTGAGCTGCTCGGTTCCCAGACACATTCTCACACTCTGTTTCGTTTGTTGATAAGGCAGCTTATAAACAATTCAATATAAACTATATGAACCAAGACAGATCAAGATGTTTGCCGGATGACAGGGATAAATTATGCTATTAGCCTAATGATACTTTTACCAAGTTTTCAAGTTTCCATTTTCGTAGCGCTTTTATCAGCAGCAGCAGCCTTTACTATTAAGTGCAAAACACTTTTCTCAATGGCTGTTCGGCTGTTTATTTTATTTTTTATGCTTATTTATTCGGTGTGCTTTTGTGTAGACATCAGCATGCAAATTCAATGTGACGATGACGACGGCTGCCTGCAGCCATAAAAATTCAATAAAAATTTATGAAAACTGTGCAGTCACCTTAGCAGCAGCAGCGGCAGCAGCAGAGGCAGTAGCGTCGGCGACACACCCGTTGGAAATGTAAATAGAAAAAAACCCAGAGACGTCCACTCCGGCTACCACTGCAGCTTCATTTGCTACAATTTGTTACAGGTGGCGGCCAGGCCAAAATAAAATAAAAATATCACATGTGGAACGACCTTGCGCCGATTGCAACAGATGTTGCTTCTGCCCAAGTTGATGTTGCTGTTGCCGTTGCTGTTACTGCTGCTGTCGATGTTGATGTTGCCGCTACGGTAGTTGATCTTCAGCTGTTTACATTCGTAAATCTCCTCAAGCATGCTTGATTTCTCAGTCCAGTTTCTGGCCAAGTTGGTCAAGTGTCCTAGCTTCTAGAGGTGGCATGGTATTTTTGCTGTAAATAATAACATTGATATTTTCGGACCTTGTGTCTTGATTTCAATTGAAGTAATATTGAAACAAATTTAATTATTGAATGGATTTTCTTAATATTTACTATCAAACCATTATCGATTGCTTTCAAGCTCTAATGTAACTTGATGAGCGGAATGCACCTGCCCAGCCCGAAAATACCTTTGACTCGTTGCCCTGCCCAAAGACATGCAGTTTGCACAACATTTAATCACATTTAGCCATTCGGCATACGCCCCGTGGGCTTTGGTTAATAAGCAGCAACATAATTTATACAGAAATATTATAATGTCTCGAGACATTGAAAACGATACGGGGAACAGACTCCGCTGAAAACTGTTGAAACCGGTGAATTATTACTTGCACTTTAACATAGCTGGGAGCGAGGCAATGACGAGGGAACTATTTCCACAATGGCAGCCAGCAGCGAGCGGCGTGAGCAATTTGTGGCCATTTACTGTATGCCATTCGATGCTCGGGTTGACATTTTATCGACGACGCCAGCAAGTCGCCACCTGTCGGCCGAGGGCAGAGGGCGGAGGGGGACCAAGTCATTTACGCCTGTCAACGCCCCGATTTTGTCCGAAATCCATGACAAGATAAATGGGCAACCGAGCTTGCACCTTTTTCTCCAGGGTTCCGCACAAATTCTAATTAGCCTCCAGCGGGTTCATTAACATTTCCATAACGAATCTTATTCCCAGGCGGAAAGTTAGTAGCCATTTTTTTAGCAACTCAATTCCAATTTTACTCGGCTGCTGTTTTGCAATAAATAGCAACAATAGTGCGATGTCCAGTCGGACGGCTGGCTGGGCTAATGGAACCAGTTTAGAGATAAGCATTATTAATTTATCGTCCTATCACTCTCGGAAATTCATAGCCGCTGTGCGGGTGTTGTGCTAACTTATTTAGAGCCCATTCCCAGCACGCTTAGACCAGGCACACTGATTCACAAAGTTCTGGGTTAGGAAATCTTAAGGTTTAATAAGAATAAAAAGAAAGGACATTAAATTAATTCAATTTCAAGAAAATAGGACTTACGGTAGAAGAATCATGGAAATTATTACCTTGTTTTATAGTTCAAATCACTACAACAATGGCACGTGACCATTTATTCACACTTGACTTGATTCCAAACCTAAATATTGACTTGCTTGATTACTGTAATAATAACTTGTACTACAAATATTTACCACGCCTTACAAAACACAATAATATTTATCTGTCACACTGATCTGCTTTATTTCACAAAGTCATGGCAAAATTCCCGGTTTTTATCAAGCGAATCGATTAAATCACTGCGAAAGCCTCTAAAGGGCACAATTTGCATAGGTTAACTGGATGAGATGGCTATCACTCGCTAATTGGTAGAGATCATAGCCCAGTTGTGTGGCACAGTGTAGATCCACATTCAGCCAGCGAAATTTCAACGAGAACAAGATACAAAGTGGCTTGTGTTTTGATTGAGAACTCGTTTTTGTTTTTCTCCAGAGATCTTTACAGAGAACTCTCCTCAGAGTCGGGGCACTTTGCGGGCATTATCGGAAATATCATGTTAAGTGACGACTGACAATAAGGCATATCGCAAGGATGTCACTATGCAATGTCTGTCCATTAATTTGACGGCGTTTTATGTGATTTCATTAGCGCCGCCGCCGCCTCAGAACGTCGGATGTCGATCCCACAGCCTATGGCAGCCTTTTAAAAAGTCAACGATAATAACACAATAACAGCGAAAAACAATAAAAACAATGGCAATAACATGAGCATTTAGCGCACACACAAATTATAATTTCAAATAACGCAAAGTGCCACTTGAGATCAGAGCTCTTAACAGATATGTTAGGCATTTTATAGCGGCGTTTTTTGTTGCTGCCGTAGAATTTTTGTATATTAATGAAAAATCTTATTTTAATATGCGGCTAACCTAAACGGCAGCTTTTGTCGGCGTCTAATCGAAAGTATTGACTGCCGTACGGATTGAGTGTAAACAAATTAACGAGATCGTTTGCTGGTAATTGAGGGGCCGATCTAGATGCCGATCTAGAAGGCGGAACCCGCCAAAGGTTGCCTTTGATCGTGCCTCCTCGAAAGTTAATCCAAAAATCGAATATCGAAAATCGATAAAACTGAACAAACTAAAAATCTGTTACGCCCCTTTGGCGTTTGTCGTCGGACTGGGCCAAAATAAATTTATGACAACTTCGGCCCGAGGCCTAGAGAATCGATCGTAAATTAATTAAAACGTGGGCAGCCCTCGAGATGTGGAACAACGCGTGACAGGGCGACAATTGAAGGGACAGGGCCCCCGAAAAATGCAATTCAATCGCAGCTCAGACCACTAACTAACCGAATTTCCCATTTTCTGATTTTTCCTTACAGATTCAGAGCACGAGGAGCGTTCGGCATGACGTGAACTGCTTAGATATTCCATGCGAGAGCCGAAACCCTTGCAACTAGCCGCCATAATCGATCGCCTCGCTCCGGTTCAACTCGATTTGATTCGATTGCCCCGTGTTTTCGGGGACGTGATCATCCGCTGCCCCGCCAAGGGAGTTTTCCCAAAAGAACCGAGAATCTGCCTCGACATTCAAGATGGACTCACGCATCGGCCTGGACTACATCGTCGAGAATCGTGACTACATAGCCAAGCTGGGCGCTGCCCTGGACACGCAGAATGCCACCGTTAAGAAGCAGGTCTTTGAGCTGCTCTCAGCGCTCTGTGCCTACAGTCCCGATGGCTATGCCCGCGCCATCGAAACCCTCGAATTTTACAAGGTAATTGAGCATTTTTTAGAACCTAATTTGGTAAATAACATTTATTTATTTGTTACATCTACAGAATCTCAAGAAGCAGCGATACCGCTTCAAGATTGTCATCAACGAACTGGAGCTGTCGAGTGCCGCCGCCTCGCCGCCACTGGATTACCAGGCCGCCCTGTTGGCCTTCATCAACTGTGTCATCATCTCGGCGGCCACGCTGCAGGAGCGGATTCGCATTCGCAACGAATTTATAGGTGAGCTGAGCCCATAGGAAATACCTAACATTATAATACAATAACTGGCCACAACGAGGGAGATAAACCCGCAAAAGTCAACGGGCTGTTACCCGGCGATTGTCTCTGTGCCATTGGTGCTGTCTTCGATTTCATTGATTTGATTGATGTGCCCGCTGATCCAGTGTTACGGCCAGTGGCCTTGACCGTATGTGCCCGGCCGTCTGTTTGGCCAATATAAACACAAACTGTATAAAGTATAAAGTATACTGTTTGCGTGACACCGAGTCTCCGGATTTCTTTCGAGTCCCCCTCCGGTTTCAGGCAGCCACACCAGCGACCCTCGGGGGCTGCGCTCGTTGAGTTGAGGTTAGATAATGACTGGGTTCGGACTCCGGAGATGCGAAGAGCCGAAAATGCCAAATCGCCTTTGTGATTCTCCGAGTAACCTTAGCACGTGCCGGCGATTAGGAGGCGCGCGTCTTTAAGCCAGTAATTGCCCTGCAAAGTCATTTGAACTGGAGCTGTGAAATCGGTCAAACGAACAGTGCTGATTTATTAATTGTGGCAAAAAAGTTGTCGGGTCATCGGGGACGTTTTGATTCCAAACAAAGATTTTGGAAATTAAAAAAGCTATTTGCAGGCTAAGCAGTTAGTTTTAAGTACCCATTTATACCTTAATGATTTGGCAACCTTTTAAAAGTCAAGTGATTTATGTGGATTTACAGATAAATGTCCTCTTAAAACGACCTATTTTTAAGTGAAGGATTGAAAGTCATAATACCCATTTTATCAATTAGTTTCTTAATTATTAACTACAAATATTTCCCTTTCCTTAACTTAACAAGATTTGTAACTTTAAATGATAAGCTATTACTTCAAATGATAACTCTTAACAAATCTTAAAGCCTTAAGACAACCATAACAAAGGAATAAATCGAAGATACGTGACCATTTGAAGTTTTTGGCATAGATTATGCTTTGCTTATTTATGCCGATAGAGTTGAACACCCAATCGTGTTTGTAGTTTGACTTTTAATATGCTTCGAACGTGCCTCAAAACTGTGGCAAACTCCAGGCCTAACTTCGCCGACACTGCCCCATCTGTGAAGTAAGAAGCAAAAGGAGAATGAGCGCACAATAAACAAAATGTACTTAATATGTAACAAGCAGTCTGTTGACAAACAAGGGACTCATTTACATCCTGTCAGTGGCAGATGCCACTCCCTCTACCCTTTCCGCTGCTTCTCCTCCACCTCCTCCTCCTCATCATTGGCGGCACTGAGCCCCTATTTGTTCAAAGTTCATGAACCCCACCTCTGCCATAACTTTTCTTTGTGAATACAGTGAAATATTAATAAGTCGAATTACCTTTAAAAAATAATAAAATAAATGTTTAAAGTACTTTGAAAGAAAGGAACTATGACTTATTATTTATTATCAATTTTTTAATGATATTTAATATATTATATTTTGACTTTTTGTCCTTTTCCTGTTGTTTATTATATTTGTAAACACTTTGAAATTCTTTTGTTATAATAACAAATTTTAGAACCACCCAATAGAGTCAAAGTACCCATTTGTAATTATTTAACCAACAACCTCGAATTCTGCGAGTGACAAATGTATGTTTCGTTTTATGGAATTTCCACTGTACTTAGGCAGTCGTCAACCCGACTTTCTGACTTTGATTGAGCGCGGCGGTGCGTGCGTAGTGGCTGTTTTCCCTCCTGCCCCTGCCACTCGCCGTTGTCTTCGATGATTCCTTCTGCGCAGACGCAGCACCACCGCCGAAATGTGGTGCATCGAGTGGCGGGCAGGCACTGCACTGGGGTTACCGAGAAGCGAGAAGCGGCGTTTTTATTGTTCTTAATTAAAATAAATTGAGCTGCGCTTTTTCAGCATTACAAGAGCACAATGCTCGGGCTCGGGCAGAAAGACAAATTCGAAATCTCAACGGCGGCTGTGACAAAATGTAAGTCACGCAGACGCCGCCCCCTCGTTTCCACGGAGTCCCAGAACCAACATCAGCCCCAATACCGATTCCTGGGACATTCCTGAACGACACATTTGACAAGCAACGGCCGCATTTTGTTTGGCAATGAAACGGAGTATTCAGTTTCAAGGCTGTTGGCCCGACTTTGACTTTGTCTCGATCCGATCCGATTCTTTTTAGTTTTCTGCTTTTCAGCGCTCTGTGTTTGGGCTTCTCTGAGTTTCCAGGAACGACGCAACGCCCCGCAAATATTTGCATTTTTCAATCATTCCGCAAAAAGCCTGTGCGAGGGGCTGGCTAATGCCACTTAAGTGCCCAATTATCGGTTCCGAACGATTCCAGTTCTCGGACACCCCGACCAGCCCGAGCAACCATATAGCCATCATATTTGTTGTATGTCATCTGTCAGGCCATAGCTGCCGGCTGTGAGGCATTTGCTGGGGCCTGATTTATGCCCCATGATTTTCCACTGTGTGGCACGCAAAAGTTTTTCCCATAGTCGACCATAAATTTATTCGCCCAACTGTTTCGCTGGCAAAATTCAATTTCAATTGATTTATAAATCATCAACAGATTTACAGTACTCTGAGTGATATATTTAAATCGTTTTGCGAGAATTGATTTCGCGAGCTGTTGAGTTTTTCGTCGAGTTCCTTTGGCTCTGTGACATGGCATGTTATTAAACAATTAATTGTGGTCTTGGGCGTGACGCCGATCTAAACAATTGTTTTTCTGCTCTACACAAGTGCCCGCTCCTTTAGCTTTAGGGCATAAATAGTTGGTATTGACCATTCGTCGGTAAATTACCCTTTTACAGAGAAAAAATGTGTGATTAATAAGCTCTAGGTATGATCTAGGGAACCCAACATATCTGTAAATATGAAAGCTTCTGTTGGTTGTAAAATAGATCCAAAAATATAGCAATATTAAGTTTTAAATTTGTTGTTTACCATGTCTTCCTTTATTTAGAACAACTTGAAATCCTCCACTTAATATCCTTAATCTATTTATAGTTTTATTCCCAAAGTACTTTGGGAAGTCGATTTTGGTATGACTTTAAATATTGTAGTAAATTGATCATAACTTTGCTAAAAATTTATTAATTTCAATTTGGAAAGCGTGTCTGTGTTGCGATTTATTATAAATATAAATAAATAAATTTTCTTATATTCAATATTTTTGCAAACTTCAGACTAATGTTACAATACCTTTCAAGGGTTTGAAAACATATTTTATTACTGTATCCAATACTTTCCCCATCTGCGTACACCGATCAGTGATCTCTCATTCTAGTTAAGATCTTTCAACTTCCGAACAGTCAAAAAAAATATATAAAAAAACAAAGATCGGGACAAAGAAACTTTTACTACACAAACACACAGCATCGCACACGCATCTTAATTGTGCGCCTTTTATGGATTTCAATTTCAAACAAATAAAATGACAGTCGTAAAACGAAATTATGAACGTCAAGGCGCCAAATAAGGCGGATCGGGGACTTGAGGGACATAGCACAGAAGCGACAACGACTTTCACGAGCTTTTCGTAATTAATTTTTTTATTGTTATTATTATTATTTGTTGTATTTACAACACACGGATAGAAGTGTGCCCCAGTGTGTACGTGTGTGCATAAATTAATTGCTGAGTGCGCCAATAAAAGCAAAAAGGCGAAAAAACGAGCTTGGCCGGAAGTCGCCCGATCGGGACGCATGGAACACTCGTCGCTGGACATGGGACATTGGGCGGGCCTTGGCTGAATCGCCTCCTATGGAAAGTCCGAATCCCCGGGAGGGGAGAGGGAGGCAACAGCGAATCATCTCCTCAATTCTCATAACCAGAAAAGAGCACAACTCCAACTGGGGCTTTGTTAATAAAGTCCCATTAGTACAGTTTAATTCCAAAAATCGAATATTTCCAACTGTTTTGGGGGATTTGAGCAACTAACAAAGAAGATAATGGATTTAAGCATTTATCTCAGAATTAATGGTAACTTTTCTGGTCTAGATTGAGCATTTAGTTCCAATTGAAGTACAGGGGAACAACTTTTACTCTAAAGCAGCAAGAGATTTAAAAACAGAATCAACCTTCACTAGTATTAGAAATAATAACTTGACAATTGCATTCTTTTAAGTTAAGTAAAGTTTTTTGGATGCAGCATCTACACTTTTAAAACTTTTTAAAAATTTAAGAGCAAAGTTGAGGAAAGTCATAAATAATACATAAATTGTTGAAAAAGGCCATGATAATTTTTAACAGACAAGATTTATTCATAAATTTTGAGTAATTTCCCACCAAAAGCAATCAAAACAAACACACAAAAAAATAAACAAATTGATTTATGTATAAAAAATTAGCATAAACTGTTTTAATTTTAATAAATTTCAAGCCTAAAGTTCAACAAGCAATAAAATATTGAATTAAAATGATGCATTATAATAAGGCCACGATATCAATGTTCCTTTTGGTTTATAGATTGGGAATCCCTGGAATTTAACCATTGCCATTTATTTTTATTACATTTTTTTTATGGACGTTTTTTTAATGTTTTCTTGACACTTGAACATTTCTCGCCTCAATTCAACACCTCCAATTAATGCTTTTCTCCTTTTGTCTTGCAGGTCTCAAAGTTTTGCCGCTGCTCAATAACCTAAGGTGAGTGTTGTGTTGAAGTACAGCCATCAGGAGGACGATCAATAAAAGTTTTGTTATTTTGTGCGCATTAAAAACCCGAAGACGAGACATTGTCGAGCACCTACGTACAGTGTCTGAGGGCGTCGATGAATTGATATTCCGCTGCGAGCGTGTGAAGATCGTTTGGCCAACGAGTTGGTCGGGTGAAAAACCCTGAAAGTCTCCCACAATCAGGCAAATGAGTATCGCAAACAGTTTAGCGACTTTATGTTTTATTTGAACGCACATTTAATTTGCATGCGAGACAAGATCAAGGTATTCGCAAGGGACCGTCTTCAAAAGGAGGGCGGATCGCTAATGACCGCTCAGACATTCGTCAAAACCGCAGAGCCCAAGAGATGCCATTCGGATCGAGTCTTATGTAAATAATTTGCGCTGCTTTCGAGACCCGGCGGCCAACCAATTAATTCAATATTTAATTAGTCAACAATAAATCAATTAGTTGGATGCTGCTCGCTGCTCGCTGCTCGCCCCCCGCGTCGCCTCACCCTTTTCAAAACGGGTTTATTTATGGCCCTCTGGTTGACAAATTTGTAGCTCTGTCTTGCTAGGAAACGAGGCAAACTAACAAATTCAATTAAGTCTCTGAAATAGTTCAGGCCCAAAAGCGAACAATAATAACAAGCAAGCTGTCCGCATTTGCAGATTCCACGGAGCAAAGTTGACTAATTGATTGTCTCATGCCATTTGTCTTGTGGCATTTTTCCATTCTTGAGTGACGGAGCGACTGACTGACTGCCTGCCTGAGCGAGGACCCCCATCGGTTCTATTGTTATTAAAATTTTAACGCGCTCACATCAACGAAATGCGTAGTTTCGGGCGCTTTTTAATTTATTTGGAATTTCTCGAGTCTCCACGAATCGCTTTAAACGTTTTCATTGAGCCGCGACGCGCTTTGATTTCGGCCCGCCTTCGAGAGGAGGATCACAATTTATGGGCGTCTGGCGACTGCGTAGCTTGGAAGCTGCCCAGATGCTTTAAGCGGCTTTTAATTGTTCTCTTCATAATGAGTTCTAATCGAGTCGAAATCTGATTCTCAGTTGTTTATCAGCGCGGGAATGATGGATGTGTGATGGTATCGAATTACTCGAACTCTCATAAATGTCTGCTAAAAATAAAACCCTAAAGTATCACATTTCAGTGGATTAATATGGCCGTGTCAAGAATAGACATTTGAAATGACTTTAGAATATTTATAGAGACTCTGAGATGTCGGAAATTGAATTTGGGAATATATATTTTTAATGGATTGTTTTCTTAAGATCCCAGGTACTTGAGCCGTTCGATTGCTAAACATAATAATCCAACCTTGAAAGTGAATGTTCTTGACTTTCCAGCTTTGTGTTTTTTGAGTGTCTTGGTAATTAAAAATATTCTTTGTTTTGTTTTTTATTGTATATTTATGGTATTGAGTCCCTTAATAAATATAATGTTAAATATTTGTTGAAATTGTAAGTCAGGATATTTTAAGAAGACTTAATTCATGTTTATTTCACCTTTTCTCACTTCGTAGCTTAAACTATTCAGGTGAAAAGTGTACTTAAACTTCCATAAATATTTTCAAGACTTTTATGTTATAGGCAATTTTCCGCTTATAGGAACTTTAATTTCCACAGCATTTTCCGCTTCCAAAAATTTCAATGAACCCAAGTTAGCTTTAAGGTTTTCCCAGCGGCTTCCGTTTCAAGTTTTTGTAATTTGGCATTTCGGTTGCCCAATTTCCCGGCCCCCGCACGGCTCCCTTAAATCCGTGACGACTTCCGTGACGGACTAAAATAGAAATCGGCTGGCTAAACACCAAAACAATGGAGAATCACGTGCTGGTGGCCGGGTGTCCAAATGGGCCCGGCCCGATGGATGTTGACGAAGTGGCTCCGCAAAATAAAAGAGACCGCATAGCGAACTCCTGCGCGCGCAGCACGTGGCTGCCAAAAACAACACGGACTCGGATGGCTCCGAGGCTCCGTTGTTGCGATGTTCGGAGGCTCTGCTCTCCGTGCCGCCAAGTCGTGGCCATATCTCACACGGAGTCGTGCCAGCCTGTCGCGCGCCGTCCTGCCGCGTCCTCGTTATTGCCATTCTGGCCGTGCTCTCGCCTCGTTCGAACTCTGAACCGCCATAGTTTGCCGTTTCTGTTTTTGGGAGGCAATTAAAAAGGCCAGTTCCAGTCTCAGTCCCAATCCCAGTCGGTGCATGGATATCAATTGTCGGGCCAAAAGCGGAGCTCAGCAAGGACATTGCGCAAGGCTAACGATTTTGCACGCCGCGAATATGGTGTGCCAGTGAGTTGACTGCCAAGGCTGCAACGTGGAGTCGTCAGCATCACCCTCGCCGCCGCCATCGCTCTCCTCCGCGACGTCGTCCTCCTCCCCGTCGACGTCATCCGTATCCGTTTCCGCTTCCGTGTCGCCAGCGCCATCGCCGCGGCACCTGCAGCGACGCCTAACTTTCTGCGGCTCGCTGTCTCGCTACAGCTGCACCGCCTTGCAACTGGTGCAGAATCTCAAGTGAGTCGTCTTTGGGGCCTTGGGCAGCCTCCGAAAGGTTACTCAATGTCAGGCATTCAGCGTTTTTGTTGTTCCCTATCGATTCTGGCAACCGTCAACTACTTGTGGGCATCCCCCTCTCCAACCCTAAGTCCACACACAACATATAGTATTTATTTACTGCCAGATACATAACATAAATAAGAAATCAATTAAATCCCAGTGAGAAGTGTCAAACTGCAGCTTACAAATTTCCAGCCGCAAACTGAATAATTAACTCAATCAAGATTTTCTAGAGCTTAACCCCTTGACGCCTTAATTTTTACATTGCAGAAAAGTCGCACAAAGTGTGGGCGATATCATCGTACAATTGGACGTATTCGTGGAGCAGCAGGAATGCGACGAGGCCCAGAGCCTACAGGCGCCCGATGGCATCAATCTCAACTCGCATCTTGATGTCTTCTATGCGATACTGCGACAGGTGAGTGCCATGCCGTGCTGCCGTGCAACGGGGCGAATGAGTTATTTCCTGATGGCATTACGTATACGCAAAGTGGCCGCAAGGATTTGACCAAGGTCATTGGCCATGCAAGCGGATCAAGGGCATTTTTCGGAATGCTAATGATGTCCACTAAGGTCGCTCGATAATTACAGTGGAACTTCCTCAACAGTGGTTTAAATTACACATTTTCAATAAAGAATATTTTAAAGGCAGCCATGAACTTAAGAATTAATATTTAAATATTATTTTTATTCTTGCCAGGTGGCCGATACGCCACAGGAAGGACCATTCCTCAGCCTTCTGCAGCATTTGCTGCGCATCGATCCCAAGGAGCCGCTTAGCGACATCATCTGGGACACAACTGAGCGCCTCGTTCATCGCGCCACGCTCCTCGAGAGCCACGAGGATGCAGTGCGTCTGCTCCGCACGCCCAGCAGCCAGAAGTTCGCCTGCCAGAGTTGCCGCGGCAGCGATGCCAGCAGCCCCACCCGCAAGCCTTCGACGCAGCCAGGGGGCGTGGCCGTTAAGCCGCCGCCACCGCCTCCCCCAGCGCCAGCTATTCCATCTGCACCCGCAGCACCACCGCCCCCGCCTCCGCCAGTAAATGGGGCCGCACCGCCACCTCCACCGCCGCCCATGGTTAATGGCAGCGCCCTGCCACCACCGCCGCCTCCTCCAGCTATGCAGATGGCCTCGCGGCCCAGGACACCGGATCCCAAGGCCGCGGAGGCAGTGAACACTGCCATACTGCTGCCCCAACAGGACACACCGGCGCCCAAGGCCAAGATGAAGACCATCAACTGGGGCAAGATTCCGCACAACAAGGTCCTGGGCAAGCAGAATATCTGGAGCATTGTGGCCAGCAATCACCAGGACAGCCCCATGCAGGACATCGACTGGAACGAAATGGAAGGGCTCTTCTGTCTGCAAACAACCAGTGCCCAAGGATCACCGAAATTAGGGCGAGAGGGCAGCCATGCCTCCTCGGGCTCCAATGGATGCGACACCCTGGACCGAAAGTCCAAGAAGGAGTGCACGGAGATCACTCTGCTGGATGGCAAGAGGAGTCTCAATGTCAACATCTTCCTGAAGCAGTTCCGCACCAGCAACGACGACATCATCCAGTTAATACGGCAGGGCGCCCACGAGGAGATAGGAGCGGAGCGGCTGCGAGGACTGCTGAAAATCCTGCCCGAGGTGGATGAGCTGGACATGCTGAAGGGCTTCAACGGGGACCGGGGGCGACTGGGCAATGCCGAGAAGTTTCTGCTCCAGCTGCTGGAGGTGCCCAAGTGAGTGTCGAGTTTTCTAGATCCTAGCTTCTTTCATAAATCTTACATTATTCTCCTTTATTCACAGCTACAAATTGCGAATCGAGAGCATGTTGCTCAAGGAGGAGTTTGCGGCCAATGTGGCCTATCTGGAGCCCTGCATCAATGCCATGTTATATGCCGGCGACGATCTGCTCAATAACAAGACCCTGCAGGAGGTTCTCTACATGGTTGTGGTGGCTGGAAACTTCCTCAACTCTGGCGGATATGCGGGCAATGCGGCGGGTGTGAAGCTATCCTCGCTGCAGAAGCTCACCGACATCCGAGCGAATAAGCCCGGCATGAACCTCATACACTTTGTGGCTCTGCAGGCCGAGAAACGCAATCCGGAGCTGCTGCAGTTCACGGGACAGCTGAGTACCTTGGAGAGTGCCAGCAAGTAAGTGAAACACTTAACCAAATGAAATCTTATCCTTAATTTATTATTCTTTTCCCCAGAACAACCTCAGAGCAGATAAACAACGAGATCAACACGCTGGATGGCAGGATCAGGCGGATAGCCAGGCAGATCGAACAGCCCGCCACGGATGCGGACATCAAGGAACAGATGGCGGAGTTCCTGCAGGCCGCCGAGTCCGAGCTGGCCGTCCTGCAGTCGGGCATGAAGCAGGTGGAGTCCATGCGCCTCAAGCTCTCCGAGTTCTTCTGCGATGATGCAGCCACCTTCCGGCTGGAGGAGTGCTTCAAGATCTTCCACAGTTTCTGTGATAAGTTCCGGCAGGCGGTCAAGGATAACGAGCGCCGCCAGCAGCAGGAGCAGCAGGCCACATTAAGGAGAAAGCAGCGGGAGGAGCAGCTGGCACGCAGAGCCAGGCAGAGTAAGTAGCTCCTAGCATTCTTTTCATTACAAGCTTAACTAACTTAAATCCTATTTTCAGTTGGTCAGGCTGGCACCCCCGTTTCCGATTCGGAGCACTCCTTCCTGGGCGATGCCCTCTTCGATCCTAGGGCCAGCCCAGCGCTGAGTCGCCGGCACCTGGGCTCTGGAGAGATCAGCAACGGTTTCATCCGCCTGGAGCAAGACGGTGCTTCGCCGGACATCACACCCAATGGAAGTCTGAGGCGCCGGCGCAGTCGTGTCCTCGAAGGGGAGGATGACCTGATGGAGTTCTTGCGTAGCTCTACGGGTCCCAACGATGGTCACATCAGTCGGGAGCGTAAGGCAGCCGCTTACGGCAGTCTGGATCGCTCTTGGGCAAGACGCGCCCGTTCCGGAAGTTCCAGCCGCAAGCGTCCCGATCTGCTGAACATTGACTTTGGTCTGGATCGGGAAAGGGCTAGCTCACCAGCACCGCTTCTCCAGCAGCAGCAGCAGCAGCAGGGCCAGGAGAGACTGCAATCCCCGCTGGCCAGTACAGCAGGCACGCCCACCACTGCAGCGAATACGCCCACGGGCGGTGGAACGGCGATAGGGCAGCCGCAGCCAGCAAACGAGGATGCGAAACCAAGGTGAGGAAACCTTGCTAAATCCTCTAAGAAGAGTATTACTGAAATGATAACTTGTCCTTCCAGAATATCCCGTGAATGGCGCCAGAAGATCGAGACTTGGCTGCAGTCCAACGAAAGCGACGAGAAGCAGAACGAGGAGTACCGGCGAAAGCGTCGTCTGGTCAACGCCAATCGGCGATCGCTCGAAAACGAAACTGGTAAGATCCTCTCAAGAATCTACCGAGGAACTTGAATAAGCAACTCCTCCCTCCTACTTTCTTCTATATTCTCAGAAAACGAACGAAAACTGGACCCCCTGCCGGAGGAGAAGATCATGCCTTCGACGACGACAGCAACGCCAACGAACACGCCCACGACCACTAATCCCACTAACTCTACGAACAGGTCCGAGCAGGAGACCGGAAAATACCAGCGCGTCTACGCCGACTGGAAGCCATCGAAGACCCTGGAGCAGACGGATGTGGTGGCCAATCTGCAAGCCATTGCCGATGCCCAGCCTGCCCAGGATGCCCTGCGTCAGTATCGCCGCCAGCGATCGCAGGACCAGCAGAGTCCCGGAGTGCTGCAATCGATAGCCGAAGAGGATCGCCGGAAGTCGTACATCCAGAAGTTGGGCGAAAGGGACATGAGCAACGAGAGCCTCAAAATCTACATAAGACGGTCCTCGAGCAGGGATATGCTGCCCGCGAAGAAGGAGGAGACGCTGCTGCCACCCAAGTCACCAAAGCCGCAGGTGTCGGACGACACCTTTGCCAGCCTGCTCAGCCACCACAAGAACCAGAACGAGATGCAGGCCTCCTCCAAGGAGGTAGATGCAGACAATATAGAGACGCCGCCTGTAAGTCGTCGGGTAATAGCCACGCCCACCACCACTGTGGTCACGGTGAGCATGACGGACAAGCCCAAGGCACCGGCGGATGAGAAGATAAGCTTAGTGGTGGGATCAGCAGAGCAAGATGCTCCGGGTCACTTCGATCGCCATGCCTTGGGCCGACGCACTCGTCGCTACAAGAGGCCCACGGACTACAGCAGCGGCAACGAGGAGCACCTGACCAGCAGCAAGCCAGAGTCCAAGGCTTCTCCATCGAAGGCAGAGCAGCCAGCGGCAGCGGAGAAGTCGAAGCAGAAGGAGCGCACGATCACCAAGCTGGAGAAGGTGGGCCGCCACATCAGCTCAATCAACCAGGAGGATGTGCGAGAGGCGATCAGGAATCTAAAGTCACCCACAGGCACCCCCGAGCGACCCTGGAGTCCGCCCAGGGAGATTACGCCCTCGAAACTGAAGCTCTCCGCCAGCGGACACCACGAACTGAACGACGAGGGTTTCGAGGAGACGCAGAGCCTAGTTTCGGACACGCCCTCCCACGGTAAAGGTGAGAGCACCAATTCCTCCTGCAACGAGGGAGTCAACGAGTCAACACCTGCCCGCCAGCGTCCACTGCAGAAGCAGAAGGCCACGCCCACCAGCCTCACACAAATGGGCAGCCGCCTGGCCGATCGGCTGCAGCAGGCCAGGATGAAGGGAAGTGGTGGTTCCTCCGCGGCCACGTCAGCAATCAAGTCACAAAACCAAGTCCCTGCCACACAAACGGCCACCGTGAAGAGGAGTCTCTCCGCCAGCAGACCGCTGCGCATGCCCAATGGCCAGCCACTGGCCAGTGCTGCGCCGCTCCGTTCCGCCTCCGCTGTGAGGCGCTCGCCCCAGGAACAGCAAATTCTCGCTGGCGTGGAACGGAGCAGTTCAAGGAACAGTCTGCGCTCTTCCCGCTCCTCCATCAACAGTGGAGCCTCCACGCAGACGGTGGTTAGACGCCTGCCAGCCGTGCAGCGGGCAGGAGCAACCGTATCCGTGGATTCCTCGCCGAGCAAGAGGCCACTGGCGGCCCAGAATATAAGACCAACGCCAGGTCGTGGCGTGCCGGCCAGCAGAAGCAGCAGCAGTGGGTCCAGCGTAGGGCCCAGTGTGATCCTGGTGCGCAGCAAGATGACCAGCACGGCGCCGAGAGCGAATATCAGCAGCAGCACCAGCTTTAAGGAGAACCAGTCCCAGTCCCAGTCACAGTTCCAGCCGCAGTCCCAGTCCCGAATGAGCGCCGCCCGCAGTGTGGTGCTGGTGAAGAACGCGATGAACCAGCAGCAGCAGGCCAGGATGAATGGAAGTCCGAGTGGCCAGCCTCAGCGGAGCTCCAGCAGCAGTCGGTCCGTGAGCAGCTTCATGCGACCCACGGCCAGCAGTGCCACCAAGCGCCAGAAGTAGGCGCCATCGTCCACTGTCCAGTTAACGTCCCAAGTTTACACATGTTACAAACCACATGCGAATGCATCCAACTCCAAGCCGTCCAAGCGACAATTTCGAATTTCTAGGCAGGATCTGAACCACAAAACAGCACTCGGATAGATAGTCGTTACAGTTACAGCAATATTTTGAGAAGTTATACAAATCCAAGGATATTCCCCAGCACATTCCAACTGAAGGTCCGCGAACCCCTCAACACAGAAAAGACAGAAATCAGTTTTCAAATTCTTAATTATATTTGAGCACAAAGCAAAGGAGACAAAAATACTAGCATGTAAACTACTCAACTAAAAACTAGGCTAAGCGAAAAAAAAAACAAAAAAAAGGTTTAAAAAAATGTTAAAATCGTATTTTCCACATATTTAACATTTAGATGTAGACATTATTCGATTATACATGTGTAGGAAGCGTTTTTTATAGAAGCGAGTTATTTACAAAGCGCGTAGTTGGAGAAACCAAAAGCATGATTCACATTCATGAAGCGACAATTACAAATCTTTAAAATAAACGAACATAAGCTTTAAACTGAATAATAATAAATAAACTAGCGTACGATTAACTACAACTAAGCGGCGGACATCTGTATGGGTCGTTCCAGGGACTCGAGCAACTCCCGCTGCAGCTGCTCCTGGTGAACGGTGGGATGCATGTAGTTCTCCTTGTCAAACCACTCCTTGTGGTTCTCCAAGTAGCTGCAACAAAAACAATCAACATAGATGCCTCAATATGTTAATATCAAGACTCACTTGATGAACGAGTCCAGGTGAGGCAGCAGAACCTCCAGCTTCTTGTTGGACATGGGCGAGGCATTCAAGAACTCGGGCAGCTTGACTGCAAGTTATAAAATAGTTATTAAACATTTCATAAGCTACTTTAGCTGCAACTTACTCATCATCCTGGCCAGATGGGGGGCTCCAAATACCATGGACTTCTCGGGCGGCGACTCCGCCGACAGCAGTCGCCAGTTAAAGGTTTCGCAGAGGAAGCCGCGCATCTCACGCGGCAGCTTATAGGCGGCTGTAAAAGGCGACGTGCGTTCGTAGGCCTGCGCCGTGTTCTTGCCACTGCTCTTTACAATGTAAAGCAGACACTTCTGCAGCTGGTCCTCGTACTCCTTACCGCCAAGGATGCCGCCGTCCTCCTGGCCGTTGCTCGAAATCACGGGAGTGCCGTCCATAGAGATCAGTTCGGTGTCGCAGCTGGGATTTATGTAGTCGTAGGACTTGTTTAGCAAGATGCTGCAGTTCCGCATGTTGTCATCGGTGAGATAGTTGTGGGCGTACTCCTTCTCCTCCTTGTACAGCAGGTGGTCATCGACGTGGAACTCAAAGTAGATGCGGATGCCGTCCACAACTTCCTTCAGCATGCAGACACTGCAAAAAGAAGAGTTAATTTCTGGTAACAGCTACGGATTAATGTTCACCTACATTGACATGACACGATCGTATTCCCGGTACATGCGTGCATTGCCGGTCTTCGTGTTCCTCGCCCTGGAGCTGTCCTGCTTGATGCCAATGGCCAGCTCCACGGCTCGCTGCTTTACGAAACTCTCCAGTATGGACACGATGGGCATGCGGGCGGGCATGATGTGCTGCTTGCCCAGCTTCACCACCATGTTGTAGTCGTACTCCATGTACTCGCGCAGCCGCTCGCTGATGCGCAACATCACCCGATCCTCCTGGCAGACGAACCGCTCCAGCTCGGGCTCTAGGATATGCACATCCTCGGCGTTCTCCGCCTGCCGTCCCCGAGACGCCTTTGTCTTTCCTGATGCATGTGCTGCTTTCTCCTTCCTGCCGCCGCTGTTGTCGCGCGCCCGATTGCCAGCGGCTGGGTTTCGATGTGTCGGCGGCATTTCCTGCTCAGCCGTTGCTGCCAAGGGCGCTGTGTCCAAAGGGTCTACGGCAGGATCCTCGACGTGGGCGGCCCTCCCGGTACGCTTCTTCTTCGGCGGCGGTTTGTCAGGTGTTCCCTTGTACGAGTAGTCGCCCCTTCTGCAGGTGAGAACGGAAGGTGAGAAAACACTGGAACCGGCATTTCCACAAACAAACACACACACACGAACACATACTCTGTGTGTGTGTGTGGATACTTACATCTGCAGCTGCGCCGCCTCGGCCAACTCGAGCTGCAGCTGCCGATTCTCTTCCGTGTCTTTCAGCAGAACCGCAGCACGTACCGCACGGTCGTAGGACGGCCGCCAGCCCTGGAAATGGATCTTGTAGTCGTAGTACCTTAGACCATGTTCGTCGCGGCGCTCGGAGACGTTCAGAACCTGCGGAAAATTTATAAAGAAAAGCTGCGTGAAAACCGGACCCTTCCAGTTGCTGCGCGGGTGTGGGTTTGCGGGTGTGCGTGTGTGCGTGGACGCGTTACCTTGCTCGTGTAGAGCACTCGGGCCTTCGATTTGTCGGGCTCGTAGCAGAGGACTATCTCGCCCTTTTGGAAAACCTGCACCTCGTCCTTGAGCTCCGTCATTACTTGGGCAAAACAAAGGGTTAATAATTCACTTAACGCTACAAAACTATTAAAAACAAAATCGTGCAGTTGTTGTGTGTGTACTTCAAGTGTGGCCAAAACATCAAGAAGAAGATATAAATAAATAAATGCTGGTGAGAATTAGGACCATTACATTTGGTGTGGAACTTTGCTCAAAATAATGAAGATCTGGGTACACTAAATGTAATCAGTGCTGCCCATATTTTCGAACCAGTGCTGCCCATTAACAGCCCAAAAGTATGCTTCGCCAGTAATAATATAAAATGCCTAAAAGTAGGCAATTTATTGTTTTTTGGCTTAAAATAACAAATTTATTTATTTAGTTTATTTAAATTTTTTAAAACTTGAAAAAAGAACGATTGGGGAGAGGAAAATGGTGACTTAAAACATACCAAATCCCTCCAAATTGTTATCGATTGCACTTTCAAATTATACGGCGCCGTTGCTAGGGAAAATGAAAACCAAAACAAAGGCCTAAACTGAATCATCTGTTCGTTTTCACACTGCCACTGCAAAGTATTCCGTAAGATTGAGATCCAGCCATGGCCGCCAGTGCTCCCAACTGGCTCCACGTGGACACCGAGGAGGAGAATCCGCGCCCTCGGCTCACAACGCTCTCCAGCTGCATGACCTTGAGCGACGTGCAATGCGATGGCTATGTCCGGCTCCTGGCCGCGGACATTTCGCTGGACAACGCCGCCGAGGAGCCCAGTGCCACGCTGAAGGTGTTCCGGGGACTAAAACTCAAGCAGGAGCAGCCACTGCCGGGGATTCCCACGGCCATTGAGAGCCTCTACATCGACGAGTCGGAGCCAAAGACGCCGGGTAAAGTACCTCCTTCCCTTAATTTTAAGAAAACTATAATTGTGAGCCCCTATTTCCCCCCAGTAATTGCCGTCGCCATTGCCGAGTCCGTGCTCTTTTATCGCCACCTGAAACCCTACTTCAAGTACACAATCCCCGCCCAGGACTCCGAGGAGCTCGAGCTTGAGGTGTGGCGCAAACTGCCGGTGATGAAGCAGGACACGCACCCAGCTCTGCTTGAGTCCCTCCGGAACATTGACCACGCCAAGCTCTCGCGGAAGTCGCAGCGCCTGCTCCAAATGGGCGAGGAGGAGCGGGAGGCCTTCATTACCACGCACAGGGACTCACCCGTGGGTCGCGGCGGCAGCATTGTGGCCATGTGCCTCCTGAAGCGCATCTCCAGCGACGCGAATCCGCCGTCTCACTTGGTTCTGGCCACCGATAGTGGCAGCGTTCTCATCCTGGAGCCGCAGGGCTTTAATTTGGTGTTCGAGGGCAAGACCTGTGCGGATGAGACCGCTGTGCCGAGCCTGATTTCCGTTCAGGGAACCTTTGAAACGGATTTCTGCATCGTGGTGGCCACGCGGAACGGCGGTGTCTATCTGCTGCGCAAGACCCAATCCGAGGGCCAGGAGATCTTCAAGCTGGGAACACCACTCACAGGACTCTTGCTCCTGCCCATCGACCAGACAATCATCGCCTCCACGATGGACAATCGCTATCTGTGCTACTCGAAGCGAGGCAAGCTGCTGTACCAGGTGCCGCTGCCGGATCTGCCCGTCTGCATACTGCCCCTGCCGATGACCCATCTGGGACTCACCCTGGTGGCCATTGCCCTGAAAGGTGGCGTGGTCAAGTTTTACCTACAACGCTACCAGGTTGATGAGTTTGCTCTCACCGAGACAGTGGACGCCATGCTGTACGGCCGGATGGGCATGGAGGACCATGTCCTCACCCTCGTCACTCAGTCGGGCGATATTGTGGTCAAGATACTGCGGAGGGTCTCTCGGTTCGAGCCCAAGCCCGGAGATCTGGGTAACAAGCGTTCAGGCAGTGATCAAGGGTCAATCGTGGATGCCTCCATTCTGGACAAGCCCAAGAAGAGCTCCATTTTCGTGGAGCAGGCGGCGCGAGAGAAGCAGCAGGCCAAAGGTGAGGGGGAATACCTTACACAAAATATTATATATCTTACCTCACTTTTAGGCACTGTATTTTTCCATTATTTAAAAGATTACACATAGAATTGATAGCGCTGGCTCATGAATTTGGAAATCAATAGATTATGAAATGACTCAATTCCCTGAAAATCCCTTACGCACCATATCATTAATTTTCCACCTAAAAAACATGAATCAATATAATCAATAATTCGATCTCTCAGCCACTTATGGCAGCTTTCAGTTGGAGCTGTGGCGCCTGCGTCACAAGGCAGCCAGGGCCACCATCGATGCCATCAACTCCTCGGAGAGCACAATATCCGGCGACTTGACCCATGCCCCCGTCAAGCTATCCGCCGAGGTCTGTGGCAGCGGACCCGCCTTTCGGCTGTACCTCACCGTCCAAAACCTGTCCACCTTCAAGATGGCCTCGAATCTCGTGGTGCTGCTCCATGCGGATAGACGCCACTACACTGTGCCGCAGACGCTGGCCCGGCTGCCCAGCGTCCTGCCGGGAGTGCCCCTGCGCGTGGATTTTGAGGTGGTGGCAGTGCTGGATCCCCTGGACAAGCTGCCGCCGGCCAGTCTCAACCCAGACAACTCCCAGATCCGGGTGATGCTAATGAAGGCTGGCCAGGCCAAGCCGCTCATCGCAGCTGCCGTGTCGATGCCCCAATCCGAGGCAGCCTTCTAAGTAAGCGGAGTCTCTGGTTTATTTTTTTGGGTAAGATTTCGAGTTTATTTGACAGATGGAGGAGAATAATCCTGGGACTGGGACTAGGCTTTAGGCGTACTTGGGGGCGTACTTCTCGTACACCTTGATGTAGGCCTCCTTGGCGGCCTCCTTGGACAGGCCCTTGTTGGAGCTCCAGGCCTCGTACATGGCCTTCTTCTTGAGATCCAGGATGCCGGGCTTGTCGATGTTCACATCGCCAACGGTGGCCTGCTTGAAGAGACCGTAGAACTCGAGGAACTCGGAGTCGGTGGGCTTCTTCGAGAAGTTCTTGGCGAGCTCGGCGGCTTCCTCAAAACTGACCATCTTGCTGGATAAACGAGTGATACTAAGTGATATCTCCCTTCAGACGGGTTGCTTTTATACTCGTCTGTTCTCTCTAAAGTTACGAAATTTAATTAATTTGAATAATAGCAGGTGCATTGTCCAATTGTGTATCGTCATTTCGGAGACGGGGATAGCTTTGAAAAAGTTTAATTAACTTTTTTTGGGAGACCCCTAAAAACAGATACTACTATCTGGCCGAGGGACTATTCTTAGCAGCAGATCGTGCGACTTCACCATGATAACACCTCCGATAGATAGGCCCTGACTCACGTGAATTGTGTGTAAGAGCCGAGTCGATAATTAAGTTATTGACTTGTTGGCAATACAGATTTTTTTGGCCACGCTCAGTACCAACTCATCAGTTTCGGGGCTCGACCTTATCAGTGGCAACATGGGGCCATGTGCATATATTTTTTGGCAAGTGCAAGCAGGCCGATAAGCTTCTGACTAATTATATACACTTCAGTGGCAACCGAGCAACTCTCACTTTCAGTGATTACTCCGCTATATACTTGGGCGATAAGTCCACAAGTGGAAACTACACTTGCAGCGGGGAAAGCGACTATTGATTAGATTAGTAGCGAAGGGTGTGAGCCATGTTTGCCAATATATAAACGGCGACCGTGGCGCGATCCGCACAGATTGTTTTTGTTTGCCAAAACCAACTAACAAGCCACCAACATGCCCACCGTGAGTTTTACCCTTCCCAAAGCTCCTTAACATTTTTATAAAATTTTTTGTTTGCAACCTGCAGTTTGAGGAGATCGTCGAGAAGGCCAAGAACTTCAAGAACCTGCCCAGCAAGGAGGAGTTCCTCGAGTTCTACGGCTACTACAAGCAGGCCACCGTTGGCGACTGCAACATCGAGGAGCCCGAGGATGAGGAGAAGAAGGCCCGCTACAATGCCTGGAAGAGCAAGGCCGGTCTGACCGCCGATGATGCCAAGGCCTACTACATCGAGGTCTACAAGAAGTACGCTCCCCAGTACGAATAGACTCGATAACCCTTAGCCTTAGACCCTGTCCTGTGACCCCCCTAAAGCTCACTGTCCTTAACATGATGCATGAGGAATGTGGTTGACACTCGATGTATTTATTGTAATTTTATAATAAACCAAACACCTGTGCATTTAACATGAACAACTCGCATTTGTCACTCCCAAACTTTCCGCTCAAGCTGACGGATGCGATCGATCATATGACCCACTCCAGACTATCTTAATCTGATTACGCCCTATCGGTCTGCTCTGAGTGCCTCCGTCGATATGTTTCATAAAATGGGAAGTACGAAATATAAAAATAACATGTTTAATTAAAATTTTGTTTGTTTTTAATCCGTAATGTATGAGTGTTACTTTTTCGTAGAAGTTTAAAATTACAAAGAAAAATCGCTTATACGCAGCGTTGACAAAAGCTTCAGTTAACCAATAAGAATTTTATTGCAAAAAGTTACATATGTATATTTAGAATTTGCATTAAAATCACTACTAATTAGGAATAAAATATTGAAAAAAAAAATTATACAAAAAAAAGAAAAACATCAATTTTCAAACAGTTACCAAATTTTTAAATTAAAACAAATTAAAATTACAGAAAAATACAGAAGTTTCAGCTAGTAGATACTAACATAAAAAATCCTTCCGATTTGAAATATATATATTTTTTTGACATTGTTTTAGGTTTTCTTAAACTTTAAATTTCCCAAAATATTTTCATATAAAAATGTGTGGAAATATAGACTTAAAAAAGCGAATATTAAAAAGCCAGCTACAGCATAAAAAGTCATGAATATTCCGATTCAGCATTGAATTAATTAATGCAAAAAAAAAAACTGAGAAATATTTTTTAAAAAATTTTACTCTAATTTTCAAAATTTGATAAGGGGTTTCATCGACAAAATTTTCATAAATTGACCAAATTTTCAATTTTCTTAAATATTAAGTTTAGTATGCTAATTTCCAATTTGAAATTAGAGCAATTTTAGCAAAGTTATAAGTTTACCGAAACTGAAGCAAACTTTTGTTTAAATTTTAAGACTTACATTTATACACTATTTTTCAAATATATGTAAGTATGTTTATAAAGTCTATAAATTTAAATTATAGTATCAGTGATTTCGCAAGCACTTGGTAATCTCTTACCTATATTTGATGAATTACTAAGACTTTGTTCACCTGGCGATGATTCAACGACTTTAATAAATATAATCAACAAATATGCATACGAATTTCCGCC